>JANPWX010016890.1:47512-68208 GCA_024734555.1 Trochalopteron elliotii
TGAACAGATTTCCTGGTGCTGGGCCGAGTCTGAAAGGACTTTCCAGGAATCCTCTTTTGGGATGATGATGTCGTCAAATGCAGGGTCCACCCTCAAAATGGGTGTCGATGTGTTGATGGTGGGTTGATAGTGGGTTGATAGTGGGTTGATAGTGGGTTGATGGTGGGTTGATGGTCCGGGTGCCCAAGATCTGATTAGCTCAAGGAGCTACATCCTGGCAAGCCACCCTCCTTTCTGGTGTAAATTGAGATGTTAGTTTGTATACAAAGCATGTCCCGGTATTTGGTGAACGCCCGTCCCAGTCCGGGAATCAAGGTTACTTTTTATACTTACAGAGTTATAGAAAATATACATTCTATCATCTGCTATAACTTCCTTCTATGTTTTAATTGCACAAATTTATAATCACATCTATTACAAAATGAATATTTCAGAATTCTTCACTATTTATTACTGTGCTTAATTTTCTTGCTTAAATATAATTTGGGCCTACGGCTGTTAAGAATTTAATTTTTGAGGTACTTTAATGAATTATAAAACATGTTTTAAACAGAAATGAATAGCTAATAAATGCCAAAAGTGATTAATTTTCTGAAATGTGCTAAGGCCTTTGTATTTAATTAAAAAAAAATGCCCTAAATTGTTGGAAAGTAAAGAGGAAGAAAATACAAAGTGGATCAATTGAAGTCTGGAACAATTTACTAAATCACAAATAGTTTTCCCTTTGCTGTGGCCATATGTTCTTCCATGAGTTTCCAATCCTTCCATGAGTCTCCAATCCATTTTTTGTGTCCTTTAGACAAGGTGGTGACAAAAACATGTTCTTAAGACACCTTGCTCTGAACCCCAACTCCCTGGACAAACAACACTTTACGCTGTTAAAAATTGATATATCCAAGCTTTTCCTGGGATAATACAACATCAAAGGTACATTCTTTATAAGCCCATGACTTTCTGATTATTTAAATATATTGGGGTTTCTTTAAGTGAAAATGAAATTGTGAGAATGTGATTTTCATACTTTAGGTGAGCTTTTAATATAAATTTTGAAACTGGGTGATGCGTAAAATTCCACGAGGTGGGATTAATGTGCACAGCTCCCTGCACAGTGGGATGGAAATACCTGCCATTAATTTTTTGTGGCTTGAAACTGAGCTTGATTTAGATGCTTTCATCCCAAGGGAAGAGACATTTTCTGAAATCAGCCCAGTGGTAATTGTTTGGAGTTGAGAGTTAACTCTATGAAAGTCCCCATGAATCAATTGTGTGCTGCCAATGATTTATGCCCCAGCACAAGCCTCCAAACGTCCTTACAAATTATCCAGGGCTAAGAAGAGGATGATTTGCTGCCAGTGACACTTTGGAGACTGTTCAGCAAGTGTTTTTCAGCAGCTCCTGTTGTAGGACACTCCTGCTCAGCAGTGGGGTCAACAAAACAGAAATTCCTTTCAAATTTCCCTTTTTTTGGGAGTGCGTGAATGCATGAACATCCCAGCATCTCTTCAACATGGAGTAACCTCTGAGCAGAGCTGGGTTTACACCTCACAGCCCCTGTTCCTCCTCAGGAGAAGACACAAAACCTTGGAGAACCAACAAGGTGAGATGTGACCTGGGTGTCCCTGCTGCTTGACAAAGGTGGGAGATCATGGGGAGAGAAACATTATTTGGGATGCAGGGATAAAAGGCCAGATGGAATTCACTAATTGGAGAAGACTAGAAAGGGAGATTTAAAACAAAAGAACAAAAAAAAGTCTTAAAGGCTTAGAGGATAAAGTTATTTTAAAAAGCATCTTCAGGAAAGAAACACTAGAAAATCTCTACCTGTGAAGTTTTTGCATTTTTGGCAAGTTTCTTTACCCTGCTGTATTTCTCCCTTATTTTTTAAGCTAGGATTTATAGAAAACTGATAAAGTCCTATTTTTTTTTCTCTGGGCTTTGAAATTTCCTAAGTTCTCTTTACTTTGAAATTATTTTTCTTTGGAGCCTTTTGAACACTGGAATCGATTTCCATTTCTTTTCTTATTAATGAAACCATTCATCCAAGAAAACTTTGGAGAAGAGAGATCTAATTTACAGCCCTACCCTGGTGAAAAGAAATCAGGTGAACAATCAGCTGGGCCATCCAAAGGATTATTACTATTGCAACACAAGCTATTTAAGAAAATGTCTATGGGGAAATAGCTGGAAATGTAATAACTTAATCCTAAATATCAAGAAAACAAAGCAAATTACTGAATATAACATAAAAATGGAGAATGGAGCAGAGGCAGACACTCACCTGGGATATCTGTTTTAGGCAGGCAGAAAGTTTTTGTTTGGCAGCAATTTCAGGCTGAAGGTGGCTGGAATGGCATTCAGGTTGCTGGTTTATTGGGAAAAAGCTCTTTTTTTAGTGCCTGGATGGTGTGGGACTTGCATATGATGTGCTGTAAGGCCAGGGGGTGATTGATCCTAAAGGTGAGGTTGAGTTGTGTTTGCTGTGGCAAGTGCTGAGTTTCTGGCTGAACTAAGGCTGACACTTTCATAGAGAAATTCTCTTCACTTTGAATATTTCAAATGCCAGAATATCAAGGATCCTGCTCACTCTTTGTTAGTACAATCCCTTATCCTTTAGAAAGGTTCATGTTTCCATCTGGGCTGTTTTGTAGGGATGTCAGGAATTGTGTAAGCACATCACAGCTGACCTAAGAGTTGGTTTCATTATTTATTGCCTTTAACCAGTGTTTTCATCCCCCCCTTTAATTAGCTCTGCCAAAAATGGCTTCTCTTTCTGGCTAATCTTGGAGGAGGGACATGAAGATGAATCCATGAGTTCATTTTAGGGTGGAGGAGGAGCTGGATGCAGCCCCTGAGAGGGCGACATCCGGGGATGGTCCAGGCATGCTCAGTTTTTGCCAGTTATGGAAGCAGCCACAGGTTGGAAGGGCAGGACTGTGCCTGGATTTTGGGCAGCTGGGGGTATTTTGGAGTCTCTTCACTGTGGATCAGTGAGGGATGCTGGCAGAAGTGCTTGTTTTAGGATCATGTGGCACCGCATCGATCTCTGCTCGCTTCTTCCGCACCTTCCTCTGCAGCCAGCCTGGTGGAGGGAACAGAGCCAGCGGGATGAAGGAAGGCTGCCCATGGTAGGGATGTCAGGAAAACCTGCTCCCTGCCCACTGCCAGCCTGTGCAGAGCAATTATTCATGCTGGAGACCCAATGCTAGGAGACATGGGCTCAGGCAGAGGGAATGTCTAGCACTGGTAGGACGAGATCATTGTGCTGCAAGTTGAATGCAAGGCGGTTTTTTTCATAACAAAGATAAGACAGGCAGTGAAAGACAGTTTTTTCTACGAAGGAAGAAGGCATTATCCTGCTTAAATGATTTAGACAGACTTTATTTTCTTGGAAAGCCATGAGTCTCTTCATGGATCATTGTCTCCAAGCTGAGTTGCTCAGTGAGACCTTTTGTCTATGGAAAAGAGACCCAAAGGGACTGAAGGGAGCCCGTGACCTTCCACCACTTGCAAGTCTGGAACCATAGAAATGTTTGTCAGCTTTGAAAATAAATGGTTGCACTTGAGACCCTTTCCTTGGAAAAATCCCTCAATCTGGAGCCACAATGAGGCGCAATTTTAGCACAGATCTGCCAGGACACATGGGTTCCTTTTTCCTTTCAAATAAAATATGGAAGTCAGCTGAGGTGTCTGAGCTTTTGGGATATTACAAGGAAAACATTCAATCTTCTTATTTCTAATTCAGACGAGGTGAGCTTTTTGTGTAATTGGTTTTCTGGAAGCAAAACAAATATGCTTTTAATTCTGGGAGAAAGGGTGAAAAATCCTCTGTATGAGAACTTGGTGTGGGGGCCTCTCCTCTGGGGAGAAATTCTTGTGTGCAGAGAGAAATGCCCAGATCCCAACTCAACCAAAACATGTGGCCACCAGCCCCAAAGGCACTTCTGCACAAATGGAGATGAAATCTGGGCTGATCTGCACCATCACTTGCTCTGGGTGAGATGAAACTCTGGGGTTAATGCAAACATTAGTATCTCTTAGTTTACTTCTGATTGTGATCCCACACTGGTCAAAACCAAATTCTCCCTCCTTGAGCTGGGAATTATCCTTCCCTGCTTCTCTCCTGTCCCTTCTCTGTTCTTGACACATATAAAAATAAATGGTGTTGCCCTAGACTGAACCGTGGACTGACACTGTGTGAAGTTCGTGTTTCCAGTAAACGAAATTCCTGCTTGTCACTTGCAACACTCAGTAATTCCTGGTTTGTCAACAACACCACCAAAAAAGTTGTTTTGTTTTGGTTTTTAAGAATTTTTTCTAAAGCAGGACAGCATCTCAAACCCACACACTGTGGCAACCCTGCCCACGGCAGGGAGTTGGAACTTGATGATGTTTTAGGTCCTTTCCAACTCTTCCCGATGGTGTTAAAATGACAGGATTAACCTGCAAAGTTCATTTCTCCATATCACAGGAATACAGATAACAAACAAGATGAGAAAACAGATAATTTAATGCCAGACTTTACGTTTGCGCCCATTAATTTGCTGTTTATTGGTGGGATTGAAGCAGAGAGGCAATGCTTGGGCTTGTTCTCATCATGCTGAACCCCACTGCTGTCAGGGAAACCCAGCAGGGCTCTGGGGCTCATTGGATTTCCGTGTGAGGCTGCATCCAGGGAAAACCCTGAACAGTTGCCCATGGGATGCCTGAGAAATGTCTTTTTTAAGAAAATCTGTATGAAAATGGAGGGCCTTGTAGAGGAGGTTCTTTTCTGTGGGTGATAAAGAGATTTGTTTTCTCTTTGGAAATGGTTACACCTGGTTCAAAATTGCCTTGTTTGGTAAGAACATCTTTTACTCATGTGAGTGATCCATAATGTGAATTCCTCCTAAATCATCACTTTGATAATTGATAAATTGGCTAATAATGACTCAAAACCTGCGTGGTGATTCTTGACCTCTGTGAAAGGCAAAATTCGGAGGAAAATTTGGAGCCATCACCATTTGTTTGAAATCAGGCTGTGGTGTGACCAGAGTGGGGGTTCCACTCAGGGCAATCAGAGCAGGATGAGTGTTACAAGGCAATGGAAAAGAAGTTGATTCTAAACTTTGTTATGTTCAGCATTTTTGTGTAAGAAGGCTCAGAATTTTGCAGAGAAAGCAGACACAGGCTTTTTTTGCAAACTATAAAATAATGATGTTTTTATAACTTGGGTCTTATTTAAACAATATTTACATACTTAAGATATTAAAATTAATCACTGCTGTTTACATTAGAAAATTGTCCATAATACCTTTGGTTTTTTCCCCACTTGTTTCTTTCCTGGAGTTTGTTTTTCAAAGGCTGCACAAAGAACTGAGGCTCCAAAGAGCTCAGGGGAGCTGGGGCGGTCTCCTTCCTTCCAAGCCTTGCTGCTGCTTTGGGTTCCCCCTCTATAAATCCCCACCCAGTGGGAAATTGGGATGTCTCCTTCTAGGGGAATGGCTCCTGCAAAGAGTTTTGTGTTTGGCTGAGGAGGCTCCTTCTTCCAAGCAGCAATTTCCTTCCTTGTCTCTTGTTTATGAGGAAAACATAAAATCCCTCTCTGTACTTAAACTCATTCTGGTGATGCTCTAAATTCTACACTTAAGGATGCATTTAATTAAAGATTGACTATGGCACAAAGAGGAGGTTAATTAAATACCAATCAATCCCTGTATAAAATACATATAAAGGGGCTTTGGCTCAGGCAGTAAAAGGACCTCCAGGAGGAGATTCCCCTCTTGCTCACTGTGCAGCTGGAGAGTGGCTTCCCACACTCTTTTCCTTGCTGTATTTGCCATTCGGGATATTGAAGCCCTGCAGAAAAGCTGTTTTTATGGAAACAAAGCCATGGTCCAACCCACTCCTGCTGTTCAGAAGAGATTTCACAGGGACTTTTCCATCACCACTTTGTTATGGTGATGTTAGTAATTAGACAAAACTCTTATTGATGAAAGAATAACTTTATTTTTGTTCTTCCAAAATTTTTTGAGAAGGTCCTTTATAGTGGCATCAAATGAATCCAAAGTATCCAAAGTTAATAAAACAACATGGCTTTTCATGGAACAAGTTGTTAAGCTGTAAGTGCCTTGTTGTAGGATATTGTGTATGCTGAAATTTAGGGGAGTTCCAGGAAGGAGAAAAGTTTTGGAGGGTCTGGAAGAGGAGTCCAACACAGTAGAAGCCTCATGTAATTTTTATATTCTTTTTCCCCGTTCTGTGTTCCCATGAGGGAACATTTTGGGAACCAGTGGGACGTTTCAGAGAGAAATCGGAAGTTTTTGTTCCTGCACTGGTGGCTTTTAAGGTGAGGTCAAATGGACAGACTTGGAATAAGAGGCCTAAAAGTTTACCCTGGATCAAGAGCAGAGTTTAGTCTCTCTTCTATCTAGACCTAGTTCTTTAGAAGACCCTTAAAGAATGACTTTAACATGCTCCCTGTCCTCCATGCTCCGTAGTGCTTCAGGAACATTAAATGGTGAAAAGCAAAGTTTTCCTGCTTCAGAATAGGACTTTCTTTTAAATAATTTAAACATCCTTGATTTTAAAGTTGTTTAGTACTTTTTTATTGGACATTCTCATGTTTAAATGACCAAAACTAAACATATCAGCTTTAGTCAGGAGCAAAAGAATATAATTTTAAAATATTTTCATTTTTAAATGCTCAGTTCCATTAAAAATATTATTGTTCTTTTATTTCTTATAAACCCCCTGGAATCTGAGCTTTTCTCACTAGGTCTTTTAGAGATTTCCATCTCCTTTAGAAATCTGCTTTACATGGCTGCAGTGATATCCTTCCAAGGAGCTCAAGGCACTTGGTCAGCATGGCCTCAAAAGTATTTTTCCAGCCCTGCAGATGGAGAAAAGTGAACTCAAAGCCTGTGAAGAAGCAGCCTGGAATCCAGCAGCCCCTGCCATGTGAGGTACAGGTTGCAGAAATGAAGTTGGAAGTTAATTGTTCCTGCTGCTGAAGGGCCCAGGTTAATTGCTGTCATTACACTAATTTTTGTACCGTCTCAGTGACCTTCATATCATATTAACAGTTTTATATTGTTAGCAAATTGCTCTTCCAGAGCTGCAAGTCTGATTGCATTCTGAAGGTCATTAATATGATATGAAAATAATATTGTATTCTCTCCTTTCATATTTTATTAGTGATATGGAAAGCAATAAAGGAGATGATTTTTGCTGGGAGGTTCCCCAGGGAAAGATGCTCTACAGCAGTGGTGTCCCACATTGGCTCCTAATCCAATCTCAATGGGAAGTTCAATTTCCTCATCATTAATTATTTAGCTGTATTTAACTGCTGTAAATTCTCAGATTAATTTTTTAACTGTTGAGTTTGATGACTTCCAAAGACATTGGTATTAACCAGTGCAATATGAAATACAGTTGCTTCATGCAAGTGGAACCCACTCTTCCATGAGGATTTGTGTGAAGGCGTAATAATGGCAAATTTAATTTTTCTGCTGCAGGAGGGAAGGCTTATTTTATTACTACCTTTTGGTGCAATTCAGAATTGCAGCATGGAGGAGGAAAGTGGTGGCAGCTGGGACATTCCTTCAGGGTGAGCCTGGCACTGGAGCTGTCCCCAGGACATTTCCAGTGGTCACCAGGCCAGGGACAGCTGCTGTAACCCCTACAGCTCAGCTTGTACCCAAAAATTTCATTTATTAAGCAATGTAGAGTGGAAAAGTCCTGACACAAGTGAGCAATGGGTAAAACTGGTCAGTCACCACCCAGAGCCAAAGGTGAAGGCAGGAACTTTTGGGCAGGTTTTGGCTGTTATTTAAGAACAATGATGCTTTGGACTTGCAGAAAAGTGAGTTAGAAACTTTAAAAGAGATTTTAATAGAAAAGAATGGTCATTGCTTGCAGAGACAAATGATTTTTGAGGCAACAGTGCTATTTTAGAGTGACTTCAGCCAGAAGGGTGACTCTGGTAAGCAGCAAGTTGAATTCTTTAATGCTTTAACAGCCCTTAACTCACCCTTAGAATGACATCTAACAGGAGTTTATCAGATGTTACCGACAACAATATTGGATTATGATATCACAGCACCCGGATGTCGGGGGTTTAACATGATTTTGCCAAGCAGAATGTTTTAATGTTTGAATTTATGCTTTTTCCCTGCCACAGTGTGAGGCTGCTCCATGTTCATCGGTCTCAGCCGTGCGATGGCTCTGACACGGAGAGCCTCAGATCCTGGGAAAACGCTTCCAGAGTAGGTTTGTCATCGGGTTATTGGCGGTCCGGCGTGGCAGGAAAGTTAGTCTGGAGGTTCCCCCAGCCTGGGGAACATCCCAGAGGGTTCCTGGGATGAAGAAGGATGCAGTTATTGCATGGAAAGCGGAGCCGAGGGCAGGAGGAGCGCGCTGTGCAGTGCTCGGGAGCGCCTGCAGATGGCGCTGCTCCACCGAGGCCGGGGTGATGCTCCACACACGGCACCTGACACATTACCCCAAAAACTGCCCTGAACACAGGTGCAGATCCTGCACCCCAAAACTTCCCTGTACCCAACACCAATCCTGCACCCACAGTACCCATCCTGCACCCAGCACTGCTGAGCACCTCAGCTCTGATCCTGCACCTCAGCACTGGTCCTGAACACCTTCTCCACCCTGTACCTCCCTGCACCCCAACACACTCAACCCCAAAAGAGACCCTGCACCCCACCCTGCCCCTCACACAGCACTCTGCTCCTCGTGGCTTATCCAGAGACCCAGGAGTGGCTGTGGCCCCACCACACTGTGCTGTGACCAATCTAATCTATTCCTGCCCTTGGCAGTGAGAAGACATTCCCTGTGTCCTGTCCCTCCATCCCTTGTCCCAAGTCCCTCTCCAGCTCTCCTTGAGCCCCTTCAGGCTCTGGAAGGGCTCTCAGGTCTCCCTGGAGCCTTCTCTTCTCCAGGTGAACACCTCCAGCTCTCTCAGCCTGGCTCCAGAGCAGCTCCATGGTCTCTGTTGGACTCACTCCAGCATCTCCACATCCTTTACATTGGGATCCCTAGTCAGGATCTCACCTGAGCAGGGCAGAATCCCCTCCCTGACCTGGTGGGGGTGAGCCCAGGCACTCCATGCCCATGGATTGTTACTGCCAGAGCTGCTGTGGTGCTGCTGCTTCCCTTCAGGTCGTGTCCTCACCTGTGCAGGGCAGGAGCTGCCCCAGAGCCACCACAGGGCATCACCAGGTCGCGTCCACCCAGGGCGTGTCCATAGGACTGCCTGGCCTTAAATATGGGCTGTAAAACTTCAGGAGAACTGAGGACAAAACAGGCAAAGCCACGTTGAGCCCCAGTAGGAGTTTTATTGACAATAATAAAGTTATTTGGTGTCTCTTACAGGAGAGATGAGCATGTTAAATGTTAATGTCATCTGAGACAACAGAGTGAGAGTACTGAAGGTAAGACCCTGTGGACTGAGCCATATTTCATCACAACTAGAGCCCTTTAACCAACAAACTTGTTCTGGGAAAGTTTCCAACTCCGACAATCTCTGGCGTTGTGGGGTGGTGGGATCTCTCATGCTAGGAGCATCAAAGGAGTCTCTGGAGATGCTTTAACAGGGGACAGGAGCCTGGGAGGGAGACTTCAAAATCCTGGCAAGGGTACAAATAAAATACACTTTGGTCTTAAATTAATGTAAAATTTTATGAAACTGTTTCTCGGAGATTATTCCCAATGTGGAGTTAAAAAACAAACAAGCAAACAAAAAGAAAACAACAACAAAAGAATCCCTGGCTGGTGTCCACAAAGAACAAGTGCTGTGGTTTCCAATATCTGAACAACATTATCCTCCAGGAACGGCCTCTTTGGGAAGATTCCACATCACCAGGCTTTATCTGCATCCTCTGCTTAAAGAAAAGGAGACATCCCAGGTCTCTGAAAAAAAAAAAAAGAATTTGTCCTTTGACCTAAACACTGATTTATGCAAAGGCTTTCCCTGTTAAGCCCTGCACATGCCCTGCCAGGGCTGTGTCCGCTCTCTGGACATCGTGGGGCTCCGTTGACTCCAGGCTCATCCTCAATAGCCAAGCTCCCCATCCAGGGCCTCCCTGTGGCTGGAGAGCTGGGATGGGACATATCCATCCTGGGAAGCAAACAAGAAATACAAAGGAAGAGGAAAAAAAAAACAAAACAAAACAGAAAAAATCCAAGCTCGAGAAGGAATTAAAAGGAAAGATAATAATAATAATATTAATGACAAATTTTAATTAATAAGTGACTAATTAATTTTCTAAGCACCATAAAATTGCCATGGCAGCCTAATTGCTTTGCTAGTCTTGCCACCAGGCAGGGAGGAGCTGAAGAGTTCTAATCCCCTGGATTTCGACGTGGGAGGTACTGATGAAGGGGACACACTGGGGTCTGTAGGGGCAGTGCCACCACACGGGGACCTGGCCCATTCTCCACGAGGTGCCACTGTCACCTAAGCAGCTGTCACCAGGAGGAGCAGGGCTGGGGCAGCTCCGTGGCTGCGGGATCGGGTGGAGCGGTGGCTCTGACCCCAGCAGGGATACAGAGACCACAAGTAGATTGCAAATGGATTTCCAGTTTGCCATGATTCTGGAAAAGCATGAAGACACCGTGGGATTACTGCAGCTGCTTTCATCCTCTCTTTCAAACCCTCTTACCCTTTTGAAAATATTTTTTTTACTTAATGCCAGCACAGATTATTGGTTTTATGCTTCTTGCTCTGTAGCAACCACATACTTATAGGAAATTACTTGTAGGAACTCATAGGAACTGGGGATGTGGAGATACCAGCTTCCAAAGCCACAGGAGCTCCTCTTGATGCCCTTCAGAAGAGTCCACAACACCTCAGACTCCTGGGATTTGTTTCTCTGGGCTGCCTGGTGCAGGTGTGCACAGGCCAGCCATCTCTTGTCCAGGGCACTATTCTGGGGACAGCATGGTCATATTTGAAGTTGTCATTCATTGAGATGGATTTTTTTCCTGGGCTGTTTTTGCCCTCAGTTCTGTGATGAGCAATTTGAATTTACCTGCATTGACCCCGCTCATGTGCTGGGTGTGTTTTTAGGAATGAGTCCTTTCTTTTCCTAAAGGTGGTCATCAATGAAACCACATCATCATTTGCCATAATCTTATTACTAAATTAGATTTCATCTCATCCCACAATTCCTGAAGAAAAAAACAATGTCTGGTTGAGGGCTATGGGTTTTGTGGGGTGCAGCACAAATTCTATTATTTCACACAATTTGTGCTGCTGACTCTTCTGTCTCTGCATATTTATCTTCCTTCCATTCCTAACAAACTTGTTTTTTCAGCACTTCTTTGTCATAAGGATGATGAGGATTAACTAAATGCATGTAAACATAACCATAAAAAGGGGGAAAATTACACTGCATGAGCAAACCTGATACTCTTCCCAGTTCATTAGAATTTAATGAAGAAATACTCAGTGCCCAACAGGGGAATCCTAATTCATTATGTCTTTTGAATTCTCATTAAGCATATGCATGGTGACTACTGGAAACCTGCACCCTTTCAGCTCTGTTGTCCATTACCCTGACTAATAAATAGTCATTATACTTAAATACTGATGAGGACACTCAAGGAAGTTTTATTCCTGTAATTAATTTTCCCTGGTTAACTCCTGATGATTTTCCAGTGCTTCTGGTGGTGGCTGAATCAAAATCCTTGCACAGGTGAGGTCAGAGAGAAGCTGCTCCAAAACTGATTGGAAGATGGAGAAGAGGATGGACGACACCAACACCTCTCCACACCCACACAGGGCCACATTCTCCCCACCTCAAGGATATTGCTTTAGGTTTGAGGGGCTCTGCTGCTTTTTTATGGGGGGAAAAGCTTTTTATCCATTTAAATCCCTGGAAGTGTCCAAAGCCAGGTTGGACAGGGCTTGGAGCACCCTGGGCTAGTGGAAGGTGTCCCTGCCTGTCCTAGGTTGTAGTATAAGATATGCACAAAGTATTCTATCACCATCTTTATGAACTGTTGAAACCAATTGCTGAAGCAGTGTTCTCCCAGGTTCCCCTTCCCTCTTCTGTTAATGTGTCTTCTGTTAATGGGTCTTCTGTTAATGGCCTGCTGCATGACTTATAGATAACTCCCTCCAGGAGTTCTCTCTCTTTAATGGGCCATTAAGGACCCCCTGTATGACTCATCATCCCATTGTGAGATGCTCCACCCAGGGGGAGGAGCCAAGCATTCTCACCTGGATATAATCTGGGATTTGGGACAGTACAGGGGCCTTACCCACTGGATTCCCAGAGGATCAGAGCTACCAGACCTTTCTATGGGATCACTGCTTCCATCACCCTGCTCAGGTTGTATTCTGACTCTGTCAGTGGTCTTTTGTATTATTGCATTTATTTTATTTTACCTTTTTTTCTTCTTATTAAATTGTATTTCTGACTTGGAGCCTCTCACTCATTTTGCTTTCAAACCACTACATATTTTTGGTGCCCAACGTGGGGCAAGAGGCGCTGAGGAAAGTCAGAATTACAATTTTGTATTGAAGCAGGCACCTGTTCACTGTGATGCTCAACATGCTTACATGTCTTATACCTATCTCTATATTTCTCCGCACCTGGGGCACTATCTGCCAGTCTTAATGCTCCTGCATAGACCAGGATATGGTACTAAAATTGCTTTATTGGTCTATTTTGTCCATTGCTTGATAAACTCCGAGGCAATGAACATCATTCAGAATATATACCCAGCTTTGTATTCTTGTTCTGGTCTAGGATGCTATGTCCAGAGCCTCAACAATCTCACCCAGCCCCTGTGGGGAGGGGTAAAGAATGATTTTTTCCAGCTTTTCAGGCATGACACATCAGTTTTTGAAAATATTGAGTACCCTCTGGATACCAAGGACAGCATGATGTTATTGTTAGTCCTGCTTTGTCTTCTCTGCACGGCCCACACCATGCTTAGAATCAAAACACTACATGGTGTGATACAACGTGTTCTTAAGGAAGAGGAAGAGGGAAAAAGAAGCAAAGCAACAGCATCAGCACCTACACAGACTGTCACAGAGGAGAAGAGAACCAAAGGCAGGGCAACAGTGTCCACATCTACGCAGACCATCACAGAAGAGAAAGAAGCCAAAAGTGAGGCAACAGTGTCCACATCTGTGCAGACTGTCACAGAGGAGAAAGGAACCAAAGGTGCCGTCAGCATCTCCACACAAATAGTCACTGAACTGGAACAGCCTAAACCAGTAGCAGTTGCCACCACTCAGAAGAAGAAATTAAGGAGCAAATCAGTCCGCATAGTGACTGACGAGGATGCAGCAGGACCTTCGCACCCAGTAGAAGAGACAGAAACAGAGATCATCACTCGCTCTCTATCTCTGGGTGAGCTGCGTGACCTGCGAAGGGAATTCACCCGTCAGACCAACGAGTCCATCCTGACCTGGCTGCTCCGCATCTGGGACGCTGCAGCCAATGACACCATTTTGGATGGAGTTGAGGCCGGGCAACTGGGATCGCTGTCCCGGGATGTGGTCATTGACCAGGGGATCGGGAAAACTCAAGAACCTCTCAGTCTCTGGCAGCGACTGCTAACAAGTGTGAAAGACAGAGACGTTTGTAAAGAAGACCTCCAAGTACACCAAGGAAAATGGAGCACAACAGAACAAGGTATCCGATGCCTGAGGGAATTGGCTGTGCTGGAGATCATTTTTTCAGAAGACGAGAGATTTCCTAAAAGCGCAGATGGCGTCCAGTGCACATCACGGATGTGGTTGAGATTTGCACAGCTTGGACCAGAGATGTACTCACGTTACCTGGCAACACTGCAATGGAAAGAAGGTGAGGACAGGGTGAGTGTCTTGGCGAATAAACTAAGAATTTACAAAGACACTGTCACCGCCCCGGTTCATACCCATGTCTCGTCTGTGGAAACAAGACTGGCTGAGCAAGTCCGGAGTTTGATTGAAGACGGCCATCAGAAACTGAAAGAAGAACTTAAAGAAAAAATTTACCAAATCTCACCAGAGCCGACAAGAGTCTCTGCCATTAGGAGCAGGCCTCCCCCAGCCAGGGAGAGAAGATACACACCACGAGGTAACCTCTGGTCTTTTCTTTGAGAGCATGGAGAAGACATGAAGAAGTGGGATGGAAAACCCACCTCCTCCTTAGCAGCCCGGATAGGTGAGCTGAAAAGAGAAACACTTACCACAAGAAGCCCATCTAAAATCAATGTCGCTCCGGTCTCTCATGCACAGAACCCCGCACGGTACAGGAATGATGATATGACTGATCCTCTTGAAGGGACCTCAGAAACATATTTACAAGAAGAGAACAATGTATGCCACGTTCAGGAATAGGGAGGCCCTGCCTCTGGCCAGGTAGAGGAAAGGGACAATCGGATCTACTGGACTGTGTGGATCCGATGGCCTGGCACATCTGACCCAAAAAAATATATGGCATTGGTTGACACTGGGGCCCAATGTACCATGATGCCATCAAGGTATGTAGGAACAGAACCCATTTCTATCTCTGGGGTGACAAGAGGGTCCCAGCTACTGACTGTATTAAAAGCTGAAGTGACTTTAACTGGAAACAGGTAGCAAAAACACCCCATTGCGACTGGCCCAGAGGCCCCATGTATCCTCGGCATAGACTATCTCAGGAATGAATATTTCAAAGACCCAAAAGGATATCGTTGGGCTTTTGGGATAGCTGCAGTGGAGAAAGAAAACATCAGACAGTTGAATACTTTGCCTGGTCTTTGCCCTCTGCTGTGGGACTGCTAAAAGTCGAAGAACAGCAGGTACCAATTGCCACAGCAACAGTACACCGTCAGCAATACCGCACTGACAAAGACTCTGACTCCCATACATGAGATGATCCATAAACTGGAGAGCCAAGGGGTGATCAGTAAGGCTCATTCACCTTTTAACAGCCCTATATGGCCTGTGTGTAAGTCCAGTGGAGAATGGAGACTGACAGTGGATTACCGTGGTCTGAATGAAGTCACGCCACCACTGAGCGCTGCTGTGCCAGACATGTTAGAGCTTCAGTATGAGCTGGAGTCCAAGGCAGCAAAGTGGTATGCGACCATTGATATTGCCAATACCTTCTTCTCCATTCCTTTGGCAGCGGAGCGCAGACCCCAGTTTGCTTTCACCTGGAGGGGCGTGCAGTACACCTGGAACCAATTGCCCCAGGGGTTGAAACACAGCCCCACCATCTGCCATAGACTCATCCAGGCTGCACTGGAGAAGGGTGAGGCTCCGGAACATCTGCAGTACATTGTTGCAGAATTCCTCAGGGAAGGTGGACATGATGTCTACCTAGGCCTTGAACTACCCGAGCTGAGGCCTTAACAGGGGCTTGAGTGAGTCCTTGAAGCCTGTGACACAGCTAGAAATTCTTAGCCAAGT
Organism: Trochalopteron elliotii; assembly: GCA_024734555.1. Taxonomy (NCBI): domain Eukaryota; kingdom Metazoa; phylum Chordata; class Aves; order Passeriformes; family Leiothrichidae; genus Trochalopteron; species Trochalopteron elliotii. The sequence continues at coordinate 62,904 of JANPWX010016890.1, forward strand.
GTGGCGCAGTTAGAAATTAGTAGTTAAGGTGTCAGGGAAAGATAATAAGGTTGTGAAGGTCACTGAATAGACTTGTTAGTGAGCACGTGATAGCCACCTTAAGAGTAAGTAAAATAAAGTGTGTTTTCATAGTTCTCTCTGCTGTGTGCCAATGAAGAGCTGCTGTGATTGTAAACTATATAGAAATGTATATAAGTAGCCATCTTAGCTGAAATAAAGCAGAACGTAGTTGTTAACCATATTGGCTTGATCTGCGTTCTCTCTATACTCCGACTTCCTTTTTATCTCAGGATAACCCTGGTAATAGTACATTGATGACATCATTGTATGGGGGAGCACCCCAGGGGAGGTTTTCGAGAAAAGAGAGAAAATTATCCAAATTCTGCTGAAAGCTGGTTTTGCCATTAAACGAAGTAAGGTTAAGGGACCGGCTCAAGAAATCCAGTTCCTGGGAGTGAAGTGGCAAGATGGATGTCGCCAAATCCCCACAGAGATAATCAACAAGATCACTGCCATGTCCCCACCTACTAACAAGAAGGAAACACAAGCTTTCCTAGGTGCCATAGGCTTTTGGAGGATGCACATTCCTGAGTACAGTCAGATCGTGAGCCCTCTCTACCTGGTTACCCGCAAGAAGAATGATTTCCACTGGGGCCCTGAGCAGCAACAAGCCTTTGTTCAGATCAAGCAAGAGATTGCTCATGCAGTAGCCCTTGGCCCAGTCAGGACGGGACCAGACGTGAGGAATGTGCTCTACTCTGCAGCCGGGAGCCATGGTCTGTCCTGGAGCCTTTGGCAGAATGTGCCTGGGGAGACTCGAGGCCGACCACTGGGATTCTGGGGCCGAAGTTACAGAGGCTCCGAAGCCAACTACACTCCCACAGAGAAGGAGATTTTGGCCGCCTATGAAAGAGTTCAAGCCGCCTCAGAAGTGATTGGCACTGAAACACAGCTGCTCTTGGCACCCCAACTACCAGTACTGGGGTGGATGTTCAAGGGAAAGGTTCCTTCTACGCATCACGCCACTGACACCACATGGAGCAAAAGGATTGCCCTCATTACACAGTGCGCCCATATTGGAAACCCAAATCGCCCTGGGATTCTGGAAGTTATAACAAACTGGCCGGAAGGTGAGACTTTTGGATTATCGTCTGAAGAAGAAGAAAAGCAAGTAACACGTGCTGAGGAAGCCCCACCATATAATGAGCTACTGGAGACTGAAAGACGATATGCTCTCTTCACTGATGGTTCCTGCCGAATTGTAGGCGCTAACCGGAAATGGAAAGCTGCAGTATGGAGCCCCACACGACGAGTTGCACAGGCTACCGGAGGACAAAGTGGATCGAGTCAGGTTGTAGAGCTTAAAGCTGTCCAGCTGGCTTTGGATATTGCTGAACGAGAGAAGTGGCCGAGGCTCTATCTCTACACTGACTCATGGATGGTAGCTAATGCTCTGTGGGGATGGCTGACTCACTGGAAAAAGGTCAACTGGCAGCGCAGAGGAAAACCCATCTGGGCCGCTGACATTTGGCAGGACATCGCCGCCCGAGTAGAGAGGCTGACCGTGAAGGTTCGACACGTGGATGCACACGTACCCAAGAGTCAGGCTAATGAGGATCATCGCAACAATGACCAGGTAGACAAAGCTGCCAAGGTGAAAATATCACAGGTGGATCTAGACTGGCAGCACAAGGGAGAATTGTTTCTAGCTCGTTGGGCCCATGATGCCTCTGGTCATCAGGGAAGAGATGCAACATACCGATAGGCCTGTGACCGAGGAGTAGGCCTTACTATGGACAGCATCTCACAGGTCATCCACAACTGTGAGACCTGCGCTGCAATCAAACAGGCCAAGCGAGTGAAGCCTCTGTGGTATGGTAGACAATGGCTGAAGTACAGGTATGGGGAAGCCTGGCAAATTGACTACATCACCCTTCCCCAAACCTGCCAAGGAAAGCGCTACGTGCTGACCATGGTGGAAGCCACCACTGGATGGCTGGAAACGTACCCTGTGCCCCATGCCACTGCCCGGAACACCATTTTGGGCCTTGAAAAACAAGTCCTGTGGAGACACGGCACCCCTGAGAGAATTGAGTCAGACAATGGGACCCATTTCAAGAACGGCCTTATAAACACCTGGGCTAGAGAGCATGGTATTGAATGGATATATCACATTCCTTATCACGCACCAGCTGCCGGGAAAGTTGAACGGTGCAATGGACTACTAAAGACTGCCCTGAAGGCACTTGGCGGAGGGACCTTCAAGAATTGGGAAATAAACTTAGCCAAAGCCACCTGGATGGTCAACACCCGAGGGTCTATCAATCGAACTGGTCCTGCCCAGTTGTTGAGGTTTAGGAAGTTGTCGAGGTTTAGGGCAAATCTGGGAGGAAACCTCCTAAGGGGGCACTCCCTCCCCTCCCCCCAACTGGTTCGAGAAAAAGAAAACCTCCTCAGAGAGAAGTGGAAAGAACCCTGTTTATTAAACAGGCAAAGCACTCCCTGGCACAATAAATTGAACAATACTCAATGATGCCGCTCTGAAGAGATGACAGCTTTAGGAAAGAAGTCTGTCCTGTAGGTGATTGCTCTGTCTCTGTTCCTCCGGTGCTGGGGAGCGTTGCTGTGCGGATCTTGGTGGGTTCCAGATGCAAGCCCCCACGGCGCTCCCCCAGGTCCTCAGTCCAGAGAAATTTTTAACAGTTCCAAGGAAAAGCTAAAAAAGGAAAAAAAAACAGGAAAGAAAAAAAGAAAAAAAAAAACAGGAGGAGAAGGAAAAAAAGAAAGCAAAGCGTCTCCTCCTGCTGCTATCTACACTAGCTAACTAACTACTGGAAAAAAAAAAACTCTCTGTGTGTGTTGAATTCGACTCTCAAGGCCAGTCAGCGGAGGACAGTTTCTAAAAACAAACTGCGTGCCTCTCCCCTCCCCCCAGCTCCCAGACTTATCAGACGATTGGGATACAAACATCATGTCACCCCAAGACACCAGTCTGAACCCTTACACACAGTGGACGGAGACAAAGTCCCTGTGGTACACATGAAGGGCATTTTAGGAAAGACTGGATTAATCCCACCTCAGGCAAAGGCAGACCCATCCGTGGGATTGTCTTTGCTCAAGGACCTAGTTACACTTGGTAGGTAATGCAGAAAGATGGGGAAACCTGTTGTGTACCACAGGGAGACCTAATTTTAAGTGAGAACAGTGTGTGAGGTTTCATTCTGTATGTATATATGTATATCTCTGTAAGAATGTATTGATTTGGGTATGATGTAGATGGTAATAGAATAAGGAGTGGATTATGTCCTAGGTTGTAGTATAAGATATGCACAAAGTATTCTATCACCATCTTCATGAACTGTTGAAACCAATTGCTGAAGCAGTGTTCTCCCAGGTTCCCCCTCCCTCTTCTGTTAATGGGTCTTCTGTTAATGGCCTGCTGCATGACTCATAGGTAACTCCCTCCAGGAGTTATCTCACTTTAATGGGCCATTAAGGACCCCCTGTATGACTCATCATCCCATTGTGAGATGCTCCGCCCAGGGGGAGGAGCCAAGCATTCTCACCTGGATATAATCTGGGATTTGGGACAGTACAGAAGCCTTACCCACTGGATTCCCAGAGGATCAGGGCTGCCAAACCTTTCTATGGGATCACTGCTTCCATCACCCTGCTCAGGTTGTATTCTGACTCTGTCAGTGGTCTTTTGTATTATTGCATTTATTTTATTTTACCTTTTTTTCTTCTTATTAAATTGTATTTCTGACTTGGAGCCTCTCACTCGTTTTGCTTTCAAACCACTACACTACACTGCAAGGGATGGGACTGGATGAGCTTTAAGGTCCTCCCAAGCCAAACCAACCTGGGATTTTAAGTGATGTCAACTGCTTTGGGCCCAGTACCTGAATGATGATGGACGTTGGCTGAAGTTTCCCCAGAGCTGATGCTTTGCACAGTTTTCCACAATCTTGGGTGAAAGCTTTCAAAGGAAGGCTGTGTCAGGGAACACAGAATTACTAAATCCTTCCGACTTCTTATGTAGCTTAAGGCATTGTTTAAAAACTTTAAAATGTTTAATCGCTTGGAGCTGTATTTTACTCCATAAGTGGTAAAGGGTTTGTTCATTTCTGTATCTCTTCCCAGTTATTAATACTTTTTGTCTTTTATCTTTATTACTAAAGCAGGCTGATAGCTCTGGAAAGAATCTCTGATGTGTTGGAGCCAAGAAATGGCTGGTTTTATCACAGCTGCTTTCCAGGGGATTTTCTTCCACTGTTCCCTGCAGTTCAGCTTTGGGGGTGGGTGAAGAATGTTTCAGGGGCTCTTGTCTGTCAGATGCTCTGGGGGATGCCAGCCCCCAAAAATCCCCAGCTCATGATGTAAATGCCAGAAATGATTCACTGGTGTAGGACAGGACCTGGACCCAGGGGTGGGGCAGTTTTTTCCACGTGGGAATTCTGATGTGCTTCAGGGACTGAAAGGCAGCTGATAAACTTGAAATCAGAGCCAGAGTGATGACGAATGACTCACCTAGGAGCTCCAAGTTCCCTGAAAGGTGGGATGAGCCATTTCTGGTGCTCCAGGCCCCTGGAGGAGCCAGGGGAGAGGAGAGGAACACTCGAGTTGTTGTTTACAGAGCTCGGGCTGCCCGTTTGCCATGGGTTGGTGCTTGGCATAGGATCAAAGCGGATCCTGAAAGGAGCACAGCAGGAATGACAAACTCGGCTGCTGCAGGGGAGGGTTCCAAGCAGGCGGGGACAGATCTGGCTTCGGCACCAGCATGGGAGCTCAGGGCCCTCCGGGGACAGGAGTGTGGGCAGGAGGGGACAGGAGCATCCTGGCTCCCCCAAGACTGCTACAGCTCCTTCTATGTTCATTCATGGATTTATACCTGGTATTAGACCTTAGAGCCCTACCAGTGCTTAAAGGGGCTCCAGGAGAGCTGGGCAGGGACTTTGGACAAGGGATGGAGGGATGGGACACAGGGAATGGCTTCCCACTGCCAGAAGGCAGGGATAGGTGGGGTATTTGGGAAGGAATTTTGGTCTTGTCCTTTGCAGGATAACTTTAAGTCATTGAGTGTTTTCACAGTGATGATAGTTCTGTCAAACAAAGGGTTCTTCAGTGCATGTAAAAATCATCAGTGTCTCCAACCTGAAATCAATGGGATTAATTAGGAAGTTGATCCAAAGCAGACTGGAGTTAATGGGTGTGTTTTGACCAACCTCAGTGGCTTTCCCAAAGCTTCCCAGCAGCCCTGCAGAGATTCAGGTGAGTTCCCTGGTGGAGATGGAGCTCATGCCCA
>JANPWX010016898.1:0-21854 GCA_024734555.1 Trochalopteron elliotii
TATATACATTTTTACAAAAGGCCAGAGATTGGCTACACAGGTTGCCACCTCTTTGACCTGGATGGTGAACATCACCGTCCATCACATTTCTCCACCCAGAGCAGAAAAATGTAAACAATAGATAAATGCTAAAAATACTTATTGTTTTTATGAAGCTGCGTGAGAAACTCCAGTTCAAGAGTATAAACAACAAAAAGGCTTTTGCATCAGGGTGACAGGAACCCACCTCCCCTAACTTAGATGTTGGCATCCAAGCTATTCTATGCATGGCCACCACCAACCCACAGTCAGTGGAGGCAAACTGCCAGCTGCAAACACTTTTAAGTGCTCCAGTGATTATGAAGGGACCCTGGTCCTCCTCTGAAACAAGTTTTTCAATTACAAGAAAGAAAGAAAGAAAGAAAGAAAGAAAGAAAGAAAGAAAGAAAGAAAGAAAGAAAGATCAAACTTGAGAATGCAGTAAGAAAGAATGAAATTATGTTGAGACTACACCCTCATGGGTGGTCAAGTCCAGGTGATCCCATTGCAGCCGCCTGTGTTTAAAACATCTCTAAAGGTGTCCAATTAGAGCACTAGGATAGCAAAAACCCCAATCACAGCACGGGAAGGGGAAGGAATCAAGTTACTTCCTTACAAAGTCTTCGCTCTAAGGGAACAAAAAGTAAGCAGTGCAGAACTCAAGCTAAAATATTCAACATTTGGTCCTCTGATTCTTTCTGTATGTAAAAGAAGAAATCTACACACTGATGATGTGCTACACCAGTGTCTTCCAAACAGGAAGAAACTCAGAGTTAAATGTGTCAACTGAGAGTACTGCCTCCCTAAAACGAGAAATCCTCTTGGGCACAAGACCAAGACAGAACAAACAGAAACTCTGTCTGATCTGGGCCTGTCTGCAGGGATTGCTATGCTAGAATCAGTTTGAAATCACAGAAATAGAGGAAGTATTAAGAGAAATGCCTGAAGCTGTACCACTGTGCTTCACCTCATCTGATCTCCCATGCAGTGCAAGGGGAGGTGCCTCTTCCTCAAACACATGGCAAGATCAGCACCTCCAACACTTGGAGGCTTAAGAATGAAGTTTGCAATTTTTGTCTGAGTCAGAGTTCAAACTTCTGTGTCCCAACTGAGTTACTGCAACCTAGACCAGAGGCACCTGCAGTACACTTTCCCCAAAGAATGACTCAGATGAGTATTTTATTGATTTATCAGCTATGTCTATAAAATTCTTCAGTTTCTCCATCCTAAAAAGTAAAGCACAGTAACTAGAACTTCACACAGCTTTCAAGAAAATAATAGAATTATGACCTCTCTATAACTGTACAAGGCTAAATTTCATGGGAACAATGTTCAACGTCAATTAAATATTGACAGGCAGTAATTCTAAAACTAGATAAAGATGTCAAAGATGTCTCATTGCAACCTCCCAGACCAGTATGGCAAAGTCAACTGCCAAAGCCAGTCCTGAGAAGTTCACTTAGCTATTCAGGTGCTTTTCCTGCCTTTTTGGGAAAATATGTTCTGTTGGCTCTCTTTACAGAAAACAGCTTTTTCAGCAGTTGTAACATCTCATAATCTGTGTCCTTTCAAAATACCTTTTTGTCCAACATGATTGTCTCTAATAATAGCTTTTAACTAACCAGAATTATTTGAACAGCAAAGTGTTCACCTGAAGTGATCCATTGTGGGTACAGAAACAGGTTTTGTAGCAGGTGTATTATTATCAGAATATAGGAGGATTTTCTTTTACTTGCCACTTTTTCAACAAGATACATATATTTCTTTTTAAATTCCAGTCTTTGAGTCCTGCTGATTACCAGAAAACTATTTGTGTTTAAAAGCACGGATAAGCTCTTCTGAGTCATGATATAAGTGACTGAGTTAATCCAAACTCTGCCCAGTACACCGGTTCTATGTAAAGCCAGGAACAGACACCTGCCTCCACAAGCAGGCCAAAACCATCTCAGATAACCCCCAAATTCAGTGTTTGATATTCTCCTTAGGTTTGTAAAGGGAAAAAAAATTAACCCCCCCATCTAACAATGATTCTAAACTACAGAGATTTGAACCTTAAATTGTTTTTCTTGTAAGTAATATCTAAAGAATAGTAGCTCTCCTCATGCATAGAAAGCATTGGTAGAGAAAGTGTTACCTACTGTGTGTCTTCAAACCATAAAGGGACACATAACTGAGCTAAGGAAAAGAACACTTTGAACCACAAAATGATAACATAAGGTGATATAGCACAAAAGACTCATTACTAGAGTTAGTTTAAAACCATTTAGAAGCAAGAAGTTTTAAAAAGACAGGCTGCACTGCTTTTTGGATGATGCCCAAGATACTAATTTGAACTGAATCTACATAGAGGAGACAGATTAAGTGCAAGTGTTGTTAGGAAACAGCATAAGGAAAAGGAATTTCCTAAAATTCTGAGCAGATGTACTCTGGGATACTAGGGCAGTCCATGGCTCTACACACAGCTAGCTCTTGTAATATTGTTAGTCTTCTTGTTCTGATTCAGTCACATCACCCCCCACAATAGTATTACCAGGGTTGGCCTGAGATGAAAAGGAAGTCGGAGTATAGAGAGAACGCAGATCAAGCCAATATGGTTAACAGGTACGTTCTGCTTTATTTCAGCTAAGATGGCTACTTATATACATTTCTATATAGTTTACAATCACAGCAGCTTTTCATTGGCATACAGCAGAGAGAAGTATGAAAACACACTTTATTTTACTTACTCTTAAGGTGGCTATCACATGCTCACTAACAAGTCTATTCAGCGACCTTCACAACCTTATTATCTTTCCCTGACACCTTAACTACTAATTTCTAACTGCGCCACACTTGGCTAAGAATTTCTAGCTGCGTCACAGGCTTCAAGGCCTCACTCAGGCCCCTGTTAAGGCCTCAGCTCGGGTAGTTCAAGGCCTAGGTAGACATCATGTCCACCTTTCCTGAGGAATTCTGCAACAATTCCCCCTTTCTCTTTTTGAACTACCCAGGTTGACTCAAAGGCCGGATTAACTGTTTTTCGCACACATCTAAACACACAAGGTATAACTATTAATATAACTATAATCATAGCAAAGAAAATGATTCCGAAACGGATCAGATCTTTGATCCAACCAGCAAACCCAAGTGAACTGAACCACTTGTCGAAAGGAGTATCAACAGTCACAATCTTTCCCATATTATTTCTCAGTTGTGCGAGTTGCTTATAAATTGACTGCGAGTGATCAGATAAATTCATGCAGCACATGCCTTCGAATTCTTCACATCCATGCCCTTGGGCAAGGAGGAGGAAGTCAATGGCAGCTCTGTTTTGAAGGACTGCATGGCAGACAGTACCAACATCTGCAGCAAGTTCACTCAGCATGTTAGATGTTATGTTAATTTGTTTTGATGTCCAACAAGCTAAGGTTCGTAACTGGGTAAGAGCTTGTGCTGATGCGACTCCTGGGGCAAAGACTGAGGCTACAATTACCATTGGACTCTGCCACAAATCAACTAAATCTTTACAATGGGAATTCAAATGAAGAGCACTGTGTTTAGATCGTCGAGGTGTTTGTGAGAATTTTGTGATTTGATGAATGGAGGGATCAAACAAAGTTATTTTTCCAAAGTAGCATGGACCTCCTGCTGCTCTTTGAGGCACTGTTGACCAGGCTCGGTCCCTACAGATGAGGAAAACACCTGGTGGTAGTTGTCTTGCAGCATCTTGTGCTGACACTACAAGCTGTGTCCAATTGTTGCAGTACTCTGTATTACTATAATACAATGGGGATTTAGGAAACAACCAAGTGTTGCCAGCTTTGGATTGTCTCACATGGCCAAATGTTAAACAATAATTACCTGGTACAGAACCAAGGAGATCAAACTCCTGCAGCTCAGTACCCTTGACTTTCAGATTTTGAGCAATGGCAACAGCTTGGGCTCCTAAATAATTTTTCGGAATTTTATGAGTTTCACACCAAGTTTCAGAATGCATGTGAATGGATCCAACAGGCTGGTGACACCATGCATTCCAGGCTTCTACTAAATTTGAATATATTTTAGTTTGAGTCCAATTTTGGAACTCTATAATGGAAGACAATGGAACGCCAATTAAACAGATGCGAAACGGACTGGACGGTGTCGCTAAAGACAAACAGAATGAATCTTGTCCAGTTCGATTGGCCCATGTGACCCACATGTTCTCTCTTTGGTCAATGTCAAGCACTGCAATCGCGCCTTTTACCAGGATAACATTGAAGACAAACAGTTCAACCCACAACATTTTGCTGGCACTTCCGGTCGTTTCTTCTAGGTTCCTGCAAAGAAATTACTTACTACTTATTTCACACACACACTAAAACTAATTTTGATCAGTCTCTGAATTGTCAGAAGGTGTTCCAGGTGGATTGTTGTTCTCAGGTTCGTTCTCTCCGTCTGATGGGATCTTTGCCGGAGGACATGCACGGGTAAATCGACTCAGCACCCAGACAGGACCAGCTTCTGTGGACACACACATATATCCACGGCTATTAAAGAACACTTGACTCGGTCCTTGCCATTCACCCGTTCGCATGTTCTTATAGTAAACATAAAGTCCTGGAATTGCCTGCGGCCTTCCCTCTTTAAATGCATGATGATGTATCACGACCGCAGGTTCTTCTCGACCTTCTGCTAAACATAAGTAATTTAATGTAAACAATACCTTAGATAATCTACTAACTGCATCAACGTCATCGGTCTGCTTTTGTTTTGCAAGATATTCTTTCAGGGTGCGATTTGCTCTTTCTACAATAGCTTGACCTGTGGGAGAGTAAGGAATTCCTGTAGTATGTTTCACTCCCCATTTCTGCATAAATCTGGCAACTTGTTGACCAACATAAGCTGGACCATTGTCGGTCTTAATTTCCACAGGCACACCCATGACTGCAAAACAAACAGACAGATGCCTTTCTACATGTAAAGCCTTCTCTCCAGGTTGTGCTGTTGCCCAAATAAACTTCAAATATGTATCTACAGTGACATGGACGTATTTCAATCTCCCAAACTCTGGAACATGAGTTACATCCATTTGCCACAACTCTAAAGCTTTCAGTCCCTTTGGGTTTGTGCCCAGCCCCAGTCCCGGTCCATGATGACTACATTGAGGACAGGCACGCACAATTCCTTGTGCATCACTCAAAGGAATCTGAAATTGTCGGTGCAAGGCTCGTGCATTTTGATGGAATGTGCCATGACTGTTGCGAGCCTTTTCAAATTTGTTCTGAGGAGGAACATGGACAACACAACTGACTGCTGCATCAGCCCGTGCATTGCCTTCTCCCAGACCTCTGTTGCACTGATGGCTGCGAATGTGCATGACACAGAAGACATGATGGCGCTGCTTCAAGATGCTTCTCAGTTGCAAAAACAATTCCCCAAAGTGCTGATTCTTGGTTTGCCTGAGGAGTGCATCTTCAACTCTTTGCACTACTCCTACCACATACAAAGAATCTGATACAACATTGAGTGGTTCCTTGTTCCAAGTCTGCAAAGCCTAACACATGGCTTTCAGCTCAAGGGTTTGTTATGTATCTCCTGCTTCACCCTTGATTATGTGTTGCAGGCATTCTCCTCATTGCTGCCAAACACATGCAGCTTTTTTCGTTTTCCGATCAGCATCTGTAAACACCGTCCTGCCTTTCACTGGTTCCAGTGAACACAAAGGCCTTTCCAACCAACGATGACGCTTGATCAGATGCCACATTGGACCTTTTGGCTGCTTATTGTGAACCACACCTGCAAAACCCATCAACGCTTCTTGCAAGGCAACTGAGTGTCTCATCAGCCATTCTAAGTCTTCATCCCTCACCGGAATACTAATGTCTGCTGGTTCTTTCCCGTCTATTTCTACAATTCTGTCCCTGCCTTTTCTTATCAATGTGGCAAAAGCGTCTGTTCTGCTCATGACACGACACTTTGGCTGGACAGGAAGAAACACCCACTCAATCACAATTGCTGTCGAATCAAATTTCTGGTCAGATCGGTTTTCCCCCTTTTTCTTTTGCCATTGAAAGACAATGGCAAGAGGACAAGCTTCGGCGTTGGAAAGAAAAAGCGACAATGGAAGGAATTCTACATGACGAGCACTCCAACCATGTTGAAGCTTTTCTGACACATGCACCAAAGCCTTCCTTTGTTCAGGGGTGCAGATTCACAAATCACTGGCATCATTCCCACAAAGCCATGGTAGAAATGGCAACAAGTCATCATTGGTGATGCCTACAATGGATCTTACCCATTGCAGGTCTCCAAAGAGCTTTTGAGCATCATGCAAGCTGGTGATGTTATCATGTAATGTAATTTTCTGAGGACGAACTTGTGCGTCTGTGATCAGCCAGCCTAAATATTTCCAAGGAGCTGATTGCTGTATTTTTTCTGGTGCCACTGTCAATCCCTGATGCTCTAATTGTGAAATCAGCCAGTCTATGTCAGCTTGTGGCAATGGTCGCTTGGTGGCAATGAGAATGTCATCCATATAATGATAAATCATTGCATCAGCGAAGTGTTGCCGAATTGGTCGCAAGGCCCAGTCAACAAACAGTTGACACATGCTAGGAGAATTGCGCATTCCTTGAGGAAGAACTGTCCATTCATATCTTTTTGATGGAGTGTTTCTATTAATGGATGGCACTGTGAAGGCAAAGCGCTGAATGTCTTGTGGATGAAGTGGAATGGTAAAGAAACAGTCCTTTAAATCAACGACAACGATGCTCCAATTTTGCGGAATCATGGTTGGTGCAGGGAGGCCAGGCTGCAATGCACCCATGGCCTGCATCTGTGCATTGACTTTTCGCAAGTCATGTAACAACCTCCATTTGTCTGACTTTTTCGGGATGACAAAAATCGGAGTGTTCCACGGACTGACAGATGGTCGAATGTGTCCAGCATTAAGTTGCTCTTGAATCAGCTGTTCTGCAATTTGCAGCCTTGTTTCAGTCATGGGCCACTGCTCAACCCAAACAGGATTGTCGTTCAACCAGGTGATTTTTAGGATGGGTGGCTGCTCCGCAGTGGCCACTAGGAAAAATGCTGATCTGTGGTTAAAACCATGCCAAGCTGGGACAACACATCTCTGCCTAACAGTCCTCGAAGCTTGACAGGCAAAGGCATGATGTATGGTCGTGCTACAATGACTTGATTGTCCTCAAAGGTGATGCGAATTGGATCTGTGCTAATTGAAGGAATCTTCATTCCACCCACTCCAACGATGTGGTTGCTTGGAGTCTGCAAAGGCCAATCAGAAGGCCAATAGAATTGATTTAATATAGAAACATCGGACCCAGTGTCTAAAAGCAAATTCAGTTGGATCTCCTGAGATCCATGTTGCAATCGCACTGTTCTTTTTGGGCGATTTTTCAGATCAAAAGTAAAGAAAACATAGTGACCAGTGGAACCAAAACCTTCAGCACCTCTTAGTGCTTCATCAGGTTGTCTTGGTAGCTAGCAATGTGGCAGCAAGGCTTCAAGAGGTACAATCTGAGCAATTCTGCTGCCTTTTGGAATTGTCACAGGTGGTTGCTGGGCATAAGCTAAAATTTGAACTTGTCCTGTGAAATCTGCATCAATGAGTCCTGGGATGACAATCACCCCTTGTTTGCTCGTGGAGGATCTTCCAAGGAGCAAACCTCCGATGTGAGATTTGATGCTGTACATTGGACCATGTACATTGGTGGGAATCAGTGAGACTTCGTTATTTTGTAAAGTGACTTCCGCATCTGTTTGTACATCCACACCGAGACTTCCCCAAGTTGCAGGCTTGTTTTTAACTAAAAATCCGTTGGCAGGGTCTTCTGGATCCGGGCATCGATTTGTGTCTTCGCACTGTGCCGCAACGCGCTGCTTTTCAAGTTTCCCGATTTTTTGCAAACGTCAGTGGCATGCGTGCCGAGATTACATTTGTTGCACCACACAGGTTTGTGACAGGAATCTCTAAAATGACCTGTCCCCCCACAGCGATAACAGATTTGCTTGCTGCCACGTGAAGATATGTTTTTTTGACTTCCCAGTGGTCAGGGCAGCTGCAATGATGTGTCCTTGCTGCTTGATGGCATCATGCATGATCGCCATGAATGCTGCATTTTGATGACTCTGTTCTGCTCGGGTTGCTCTCTCTAACATTTCATCAACAGGACTTTCGTTTGGAAGGGTGGCCAAAATGGTTCTGGTACGTGAATTAGCATTTTCAAAAGCCAAAGAACGAAACAGATGATCTTGAACATCTGGTGTTAACTCTGTGGCGTCCTTCAAAGCTGAAGCCAATCTGTCGATGAATTGAGCGTAAGGTTCGTTATTTCCTTGTTTAATTGTAGAGTAAGGTGATGACTTCTTGTCTGGCACCAGCAGCAATGCCTGAAGAGCCAACGATTGAGCAAGTCGATGCATTGTCACAGGAAAGGTGAGCTGTACAGAAGATGAAATGTACGCTCCATGCCCAGTTAGCATGTCGGGCTGGACAGCGTACAACGGATCACCCACTTGGCGATGCTTGCTGGCTTCTTCTGCAGCCAGGAGCTTCCATTCCCGTTCGAAGATGAGAAGCTGCGATGGTGTGAGAAGCAGTGTTGCGATGCTGGTACAATCAGATGGACAAAGGAGTTCTGCCATGAAAATGTATTGAATTATGTTTCGTGCTGCTTCTGACCTGAGGCCATAAGTTGTAACAATGTCCTTGGCCTTTTGCAGCACCTTGTAATCATAAGGTTCCCAGTTGGCTGTGCCATTTGCTATCACGACAGGACAGGAAAGAGCATTTGCAGCATTCCAATCTCCAGCCATGATTGCTGTTTTTGCTGCTGCTGCTTTTCGTGCATCAATTGGATTTTTAGAAACAGCTGGTAATTGAGATGAGTCATGTTGTTCCTCTGGGTGGTGTGGCAGTCGAGCAAGCTTTGAAATGATGTGATGCAGTTCAGATGAATGCTGATCATGCTGTGAAACAGTGACAGATTGTAATTGTCTTTGTGGACGCTGCCTGTGACAGGATGCAAAGGCAGTCACGTTTTCCTCTGGGTCAGAGTCACTGTCAATTGGAAATGGACAGCTAGCTGGCTTGAGACTGCACGCTGATGTGTTTGCTCCTGCTTCTGTTGCTGCTGTGTGAGCCATGGCTGCTGATGCCGTGCAGCCCGCTTCTCCCCCCGTGGAGAGAGCTGCTCGGTCTGTGTCAGTGCTGATGTGGGGGGAGCGGATCCCCCGCTCCAGGTCGGTCTGCGTCGGCGCATGCTGAAGAGAGGATCGATCCACCCCCACTGGCACGTCACTGTCGTCTCCGCCTGCTGTTCCGCCCCTGTGCTGTGTCATCTGGGTCTGCCCATCTCTGCCCTCAGCTCCGCCTGAGTCTCCGCCTGAGTCTCCGCCTGAGTCTCCGCCTGTCACCACGCCTCCCGAATGGGGCTGCAGAGCCACTTCCTGTTTGCTCTCAGTCTGTTCGAGCAGCCGAGGAGACCACTGCTCCGCCTGTGCCAGATGTTCTGCCTGAGCTACATGTTCAAGGACAGCTTGTGGGGTAGAACTGACTGGAGCACTCAAACCACGAATCAGATGTTCACCCAGACCGAAAAACTTTACAACTTTGGCAGGTTTTTGAGGAGGAAGGGATGGAATTCCTGCCTCGTCTCCTCCCACTCCCTCAAAAGCTTGGACTGCTGCCACCGCCGCTTTTTTCTCAGCTAACAGGGCACGCAAGCTATTAATCACTTTTTTCCAAACCGCTCCAAGGTCATGGGCGAGTTTCGCCTCCTTGCCTCCTGAGAGAGACGAGTCCCAGAGCAACTCCCCAATCTCATGCCACTCTGAGGCACTAAAAACCAACAATGAATCATGCAATTTTCCCTGTTTCCATGCCCACAGGGCTATCTGTTCAATCTCAGTCTCTTTCACCTTTTCACCTCTCTTAGAAAGGATAGCAAAAAGAAGATGAACTGCGGCTGCAACGTCTGTGTTCATCGCAGATAGTTACGACCCTTGCTGCTGCACTGCAGCTTACCTTCTTTCCACAGGCTGGTGCTGACGCTGTTCCTCGGCGTCGAGCTGCTGTGGAAGCTCCAACTCCCCGCTCCATCTTGCTCGATCAAGCACGGATTCGAACAAGCATGGAGTCTTCCAGCAAAAGCTTCCCGTATTTAAACCAAAGCCTTCTCCAGGGTCAGCATTGAAGCACACCCTGGTCCCAGAGCCCAGTATTCAAACGCACTCTGGGCAGTGCCTACGTCTAGACGGTTCTTGGCATCGATGCGTCCAAGGCACACACTCTCAGGTCCCTGTGATCAGGTGCCAATATATTACCAGGGTTGGCCTGAGATAAAAAGGAAGTCGGAGTATAGAGAGAACGCAGATCAAGCCAATATGGTTAACAGGTACGTTCTGCTTTATTTCAGCTAAGATGGCTACTTATATACATTTCTATATAGTTTACAATCACAGCAGCTTTTCATTGGCATACAGCAGAGAGAAGTATGAAAACACACTTTATTTTACTTACTCTTAAGGTGGCTATCACGTGCTCACTAACAAGTCTATTCAGCGACCTTCACAACCTTATTATCTTTCCCTGACACCTTAACTACTAATTTCTAACTGCGCCACACTTGGCTAAGAATTTCTAGCTGCGTCACAGGCTTCAAGGCCTCACTCAGGCCCCTGTTAAGGCCTCAGCTCGGGTAGTTCAAGGCCTAGGTAGACATCATGTCCACCTTCCCTGAGGAATTCTGCAACACAATAGAGAAGATCTACCTAGGAAATCCTATAGGAAAACCACAAAAGTTAATTAAAAATTGAGCTCATTTCAGATGTGACTCAAATTTTTCCACTAGTCAGGCAGCAGGAGATGCTGGGCAGAAGATCAGACTCAGTGACTTTGTTCAAGAAGCCTCTGTGAAATTCTGCAAGCAGTCCAAAACAGCTCATCCCACACCACCACAACCAGAGAGCCAGATCTGCTACTGTACTGCAGCAAACACAAACCTGGTACAAAGCAGGTGGAATTGGTACACTCAACAGGTAGTATCTCACATTTCTCTCAGCAGACAGATAGGATGTAAGGCATTGAGAAATCATGCTCCTTTCACCTCAGGAGCTGTATGAAGTTTTTCAGTGAAATAATTCTGAGAGAGATTTGGACATCCAGGATGTGCCACAAGATCTCACCGAATACAACTGTTGAAAATAAGAAGTCATTTTTGTCTGAGCAGAGCAGTGCTGGCAGATGATCCCTCTCTGACAAACCTGGCTGGAAGTTCTTCAGTGCAGCATCTGTGATGAATTCAGCTTGCATTTTAACTCCACAGTTCACTTTTATTTTAAATCAACTAGGCACCCACATACTGAACTTTGCAAGTATATTGTTGTATCTTTTAATCTCCAGGTGACTACCTGACCCATCACTTGTACTGCCTAAACACCTCATCCAGCTAATGCAGGCAGCATGTCCAAACATGCTGCCATTAGAATCAATAGCTGCTCCCAACCAGCAAAGGGAAAAATAACCCTTCAGGGGATTTATAAATTACCCATTGAAGTTCATGTGGTCTCCATGTGAACACAGCAGGCAGCAGCACAGATTGGCTTCTCCCTGTTCCCATGCACTATCAGCTGGAGCTCTGCCTTGTGAGGGGGTACCAGGGCACCTCCCAGCAGGTAGTGAAATCACATGGCAACCACTGTGCATCACTTGCTGCTGTTATCCTTAACACCATCACTCCAAACAGCATAAACTTTTTGTAGTGTAGTTTCCATCAAGAAATGTGAAAAGTTGGTAAATACTACTTCATTCCTCACCACTCAGCAGCTGGGAGAGGTGCTACAAAACAGGAAAGCACTGACAGGGTGCAGAGGAATGATCACTTTGTTCCAGGTAAAGCAACCTCTCATCCCAGGAGTAGCACCTAAGCAGGGCAAGACTATCCTCTGAACAGCCACTGTACTCCTGAAGAATCCCAAATGCCCTGCAATAAGCTATGGATGCTCCCGCTGCTATTACAGGGCTGAAATATTTGCCTCAGGGAAGCTGCCAGCCTCTGCCCAAGGCTAAGATACAAATGTCCTTCTTGTAGACCTTGCAATAGCTCTCCAGTGATTTGATGCTGCAAGCCAGGCCATCAACTCAGCCCACTTACAATACCCTTGACTTGAAACAACAAACACGCCCTGGGAAAAAAGCATGTGAGAAGACACGCATATATTTTTCCAGGTTAAAGCTATCAGGTGAAATGAGGCTTTCCTGCTCATGTCTGCCTCTGGTGATTTTTCCATCAACACCAAACAGCAAAGCAACCTGAAGAGGATAGGCACAGGGAGGCTTTGACTCAGAGACACTAAGAGCCAGCTATTATCCACCGCCCAGACTCTCAGACTCTAAGACTCACTCCGGAGCACAAACCAAAGCAGGATAGGGGAGAGCTGCTTCCCCATATCCTGGTGGGGAATTTCAACTACTCCGGTATCTGCTGGGAAAGCAACATGGTGAGCTGTAGGCAATCCAGCAGAGTCCTGGAATGCACAGAGGATAACTTTTTCAGCCAGGTGATAGGCAGCTCTGCCAGGGGGGATGCAATACTGGTCCTGAGGGTCACCAACACAGGGGAGCTAATCAGTGAATTCAAGGTTGGAGGCAGCTGGGGCTGCAGTGATCACACACTGGTGGAGTTCACAGTCCTGAAGGATATGGCTCAGGCAAAGGGTAGAGTCAGAACCCTGAATTTTAGGAAAGTAAGGAAAAAAATTCTTATGATTAGGGTGGTGCAACACTGGAGAAGGTTGCCCAGAGAGGCTGCAGATGCCTCATCTCTGGAAACATTCAAGACCAGGCTGGACGGGGCTCTGAGCAACCTGATCTAGTTGAAAATGTCCCTGCTCATGGCAGGGAGGTTGGACTAAGTGACTCTTAGAGGTCCCTTCTGACCCAAACCATCCTATGACTCTGTGACCTTTCATGCAGGATGTTCACCTGAAGCTCATGCCAAGCAAAATCAACAATGAGTTTAGGAAACATTTAGGATAATACAACCTGATCTCATAGTAATAACCCATAATTGCAGGTATGCTCAAAGAAGCATACAGGCCCATGCTGTTGCTTTGGTGAGGCAGCGTGACATGCTCTGAAAGCAGCTGAGCTGCAACCAATAACCCATCCTCCTCTGCAGTCTGACCTTCCCTCTTTGACTCCATGACCCAGCGTAGAATGAGGTCACAAGATGCCACAGCAGCACACAATGCCTAAGCCTGATCTGAATGTCACTCTCCTGTGGGTAGCACTAGCTAAATCCCATAGAAGCAATTGGAGAGATGCATACAAAAACTGCCCATCCATCCACCCATCCATACACCCAGGTGTTGAGGTTTCTCTCGTGGTGGGGGCTGCTACCGGCTAGCAGTGAATCCCTCCAGACCACAAAAACATCTCGTGTGGGTTCGTCAGCTCAGCAGGCTGCTGCGTGGGTCAGGCTTGGAAGAAAGAATCGTGCTCTCTCTTGGGTTAATAAGGATGTTTATTCAGTGCAGCCATGTGGAAGGGGTTTTGGCAAAACCCCTTCTCACCATGGTGGTAGCATGGAGAGGGCGAGGAGAGAGAGAGAGAGTGGGTGTGGTGTGTCCCCTTTTCCCCAGTTTGGGGGCTGGGCGGGGAAACACTGACCCAATGGGGAATGGAAGGGGGAGGGGTTACATTGAGAGGAACCACAGGGGTAGGAATGGGGGGGGGGGTGGAAGGAACATACCAAGTACAGACTTATAACAAATACTGATACAAATTGAAAAACCTGAAACTCACGTTGCTACACCCAGGAGTCCAGCGGAAACTGAGAGCTGCCAAGAATAAAACTAGTGCTATGAATGTATGTCCTCTCTGAGGGGATGAATGAATACAAAAATGAAATACTATGTAAAATGGACCAGCAATAAGATTATTCTGGCCACTGCACACCTTCAGAACAAGTGGAGATATCTAGGCTAAATGAGTTGTGCTCACACTTATAGTAGTTTATTCCATTTTTACTTGCTGTTTTGTTTTTCTTTTGCTCACATATGCTTGCAGTCCTTTCACAAGAGACTGGAGAAAAAAACTCTGCAGTCCAAGCTACTTCCTTCATACACTGTGAGTAGGATGTTGAAAGGAAGCCAAATTTTGGGACACATTGTGAGAACCATGAACCACTTCTTCCAGAACTGCCAAAATATCAGGAGCTAAAATGTTTTAAGAGAAGTATTCCAATGTAGAACTTCATCAGAATGTTTTCACTACATAGGTACTGTTTAGATCCCACTTCTACCTCTAATACTGAAGTTTTAAAAGACTCAGACTTTCTGGGCTCTATCCACAGGTAAAATTTGATTCTGCATTGCTCCTTATTGTATCTCCATATACTTACAGATTATTTCATAAGATCAATAAAAATCTTAATTGTTTACATGGTTTCACTCATAAAAAATTTGAGTTTGGACTTGTTTTGTAAAGTGCCATATACATTTATGGCACCATATAAATAATACATCATCCAGGGACTGCAACAGCACTGTCATTCAGACTTTTGTGAAACATCTGAGAGGAGTTTCATGGAATCAACAATCAGGCATCGAGCATAAAAAATAACTCTTATCTAACCCTGATCTGCAGGGCTTAAGTATAATTCCACATAGAGCTCAGCAGCAGAGGCAGCACCACAAAACCTCGGAGCCGGTTTGCACAGGTCTCAGTCATTTGTGCCAGAAGGGAATTCTGTTTCTGATGGGTTGCCCTGCCTAGAACCACCCCTGGCTCCTCCTCCCCAGCCAGGGCAGCAGTACCTGCACTACCAGGGCTCTCTGTGGCATGGGGGTGCAGGGGCTGGAGCTGCTCTCAGATCCCATTCTGGGCTGTGGGGTGGCCTCGTATCCCAGCACCGCTGGCCACTGCAGGGAGGGCTGGATGCTGTCACTCTTTGCTCAGTCCTCGGCCTGGGAAGGACAAAAGCAGCAGCACATTGAACAAAGAGCCCCAGGTTTGTGGGCTGGATGCTGTCCCACGTCCTCCTCTGATGGAGGACCTTCCCATGAAGGAGGCCAGCCCTGGCACAGTACAAACCACTATTTCCTCTCCATTTGCAACCCTTTCTTTTCCATCAAGTTTCCAAGCTGCAGCAAAGAGAAGGGCCTGAGTTTCCATCTGCTGTATTCTAGGCCACTTCTTTGGCTGCAGGCTGGGATTTTAGCCGGGAGGAATCATCTGTCTATACTTACTTATCTTTGAAAACATGCAGCCTGGTTAGCTGTGCATTAATTACTCCCTTCCACAGCATTGACATTACTGCATGTTGCTTTCTACCTTAAAACACTTTTAACGCTCTGTCTTTTGGTATGTTACTTGTACTGTGAGAAAGACTGAGGAACATGATCTAGAAGGAATAAATTTCCTGAGGGCGTTGCTCATTACAAAAGTCTTTATCCTGTGGTTTTAACCCTACTACTCTTATCAATTCTGTTCAACATGACTAATTCCCATTCTCTAGTGTAAATCTTTAGCATATCCTCTGATTCAGCAGCCTGGAAACAGCTCTACACAGTAAACTAGAGATTAATGCCATAAAAATACCCTTTTATCTGTGTCAGGGTGGGCATTCTTAATGGTATCTCTCACTATATCTGGATGTTTGTGCCTGTATCAGAAAGGTAAGCATATTCTTAGCACAGCCTAGAAACTGCTGAGGACATGGAAAATGATTCCACTTAGTCTCACAGATCCCCACTGTGGAAAAAAAGACCAAAACCTTAAAAAAAAAACCTTACTAAAACACGCAACCACAGCCAAACACCATGAAATTCTAACCCCAGTGAACATGCTCTTGAGGCCACATTTTCATTACCTGCAACTCGTAATAATGAAAGGTAAATTTTACCATAAGCAAGGAAGAAAATGTAAAAGCCAGATATGATAATTCACCCCCCAGCTCTGTGCCCAAGGGGAGCTGGCATGAAAGGCTTTATGATCCAGATGCAAACTCATGCAGGTGACACTTTGGGCTTCCAGAACCCATCCAGGCTCTGAGCTAGTGCAGTGTCAGCCCAAGCTTGGAGTCTGCCTCCCAGCTCCTTCACTCTGGTGCTGGTGGGACCAGATACAGCACAGAGTGAGCTCACATCTGGGCACAGGTGTGCAGGGGAAAATTGTCCTGACCTGCTGGGGACAGGATAAGCACAATGGCAAAGACAAGGAACTCCCAAGAGAGGGTTCTGCATCCCTGAACATTAAACTTGAGGCTTTGGAGGGCCTTAGGATTTTTTGTTTGTTTTTAATGTCTCAATGAAACAATAATTCTCGAGAGCTTCTATATATCCATGACTGGTCCTAGAAATGGGACCCCTAAAAAGTACAAACAAACTCACTCTTGAGTAGGCTACCACTGTCCCCATGCAGGTCCCTCTCAACAGAGGAACTAACATCTCTCTGGCTAATGAACTGGAAAAGATCAGTATCAACAGGAGCAAAATCATTGACTTATCCCTGTTAAAAACAGTTACAGCTTTAAAGCATTTTTAGATCATTGCAAATAGTTACAACTGCTGACAAAAAAGTCTCAACCAAAAACTGCAACCCTGTACCACCAATTATCAATTTAGTGGAAGGATCTGTGACTTCCAAGAAGTTCTGAGATTAAGTAAATAATATTGTACAATATCCTTAAAACTAGAATATAATATTGTAGCCATAATGACAAAAGCCTCATGCTGCAAACCTAAAAAGCAACTAATCTGCAACTAATTATACTGTATTTCACCACTAAATTAAAAGTTAACAGTGACTGCACACTAAATTCTGTAACATTTCATTTTGCTATCAAAGAGTCATTTACAAAACACATGCCAAAGCCAGAGATGAGTATCTAAGACAGTATTTTATTGGTTTTTTGTCTTCTAACTACAATAAAGTAAAGAAGTTAATTATCTGAGTTGCATTTTCACCCATTAAAGGCCTAGCAGAGGCAAAGCTTTTCTATTGACTGATGTTGTGTATTTAGAAAAAGCAGCTTACTTCTCTGTCCACACTCAATTTGCTCTTCAGCTGAAATAAGACCCAGCCCTCCATCATCAAACAAATACTGATTTCAAGAGCAGTTCAATCAAATTTCAGTAACGATTTGTTTAATCAGTTAGCACAATAAAGCCTTTAGAGTCAGGGCATTTGTGGTTTTGACACTTAGGTTGTACTTGAAACAGAATTACTCTCGTTTTCACAAACTGCTCCTCTAACAGGGAGCTTAATATCTTTTGTTTTCCTGACTTCATGTTGCTGCTTGGCTGTTTGCAGACTCTATTCAGTTACTGAAATTCATAATTTCACCAATCCTAGGAGTTGCATTTAACTATTTATCAATACAGGACATTTCAGCTCAGGGAATAGTTGCAGCACACACACACAAGAAGATGACAAAGATGGCATGTGCTTAAAGACAGCAGCAAGGCAAGGTGTTAAGAAGCTGCACTGCCTTTCTCCTATTTACATGTGCATGAGCTCTCCTCGTGCCTCTGTTTGGGCATTTGGGGAAGATACTTTGCCATGACTGCAGAGAACATCACATCCACTCTTCTCCTGAGGAGGCACCTGTGAACTGCTGAGATTTTTGACCCAGACTTTAGTGACAAAACAAATCACACATCAGCTGTAGAACTGGATTAACCAGTTGGGATTATATAAAAAAGCATGCTAGGAATGAGGAGATAACATATGGAAATGGACCCAGAGCTTTTCATGATATGGTGACAGTGACCAGAATGAGCTGGTGGGTAGAAATACTTTCAGAGTTAGCAAAGGAGGAAAATGGATTACAGTACAGGCTGACTATATGTGGCTATCCCTGATCCATGGAAACTTATCCTGGGACATAAAGAAAGAGAAAAGGAATCACAGCCTGCTTGCTGGGATACAGAGATCTGTGCTCAGGAGGCAGGATGCCATTCTGTGCCTGGGTCAATTCTGTGAACCCTAACATCAGGCAAAGACCTCTATGAAACCTCAGGTGGTATTACCTTTTTTCATGCCTTTTTGAAAGACAAGGGAATGACACCTACTTGATCAGAGCCTCATTTCTCCACTCACCAATCAAACCCTTCTCTCAACTCAAGCAGAAGTGACAGAACAATTCTTCCTTTCCCTTATCCTCTGAATATTAATGGAAACTGAAGACTGTAGCATAAGTGTATAGTAAGACAGGTCAAGCTCCAGATGTAGATTTAAAGATCAATGCTTCAGCATTCCTACAGCATCATAAACTACAAAGCACCAAAATGCTGCCCTGGCCAAGACAGTACCTCTTTGCTTGTGCTGCTTGATGGAGGATGCACTCCTGCATTTGAATTCTTGGAAGGCTCCTTCTTCTTCTGCTTATGGTCATGCTGGAGAGACAGCAGCTGTGTCTGATCTTTGGGGAGAGTTCGGTGCATCTTCCTGTTGTGCTGCACATCTTCCATCTTCTGAAAGCAGAGAGTGATGAACCTCAGAGACAATGATGCCTTGGAGGATAACCAAGTTGCCTGCTGGAAATAGTGGCTTTTCAAAGAACAAAGTGACCACAATTCCAGCAGGGCTGACAGAAGAGTCAGAACCCCGAGCAACAGGAAGAATAAAGTGGCACCAAACACTGTTTGGCTTTTTAGACAGCAGGTCAGAAAATCATATTTGTTCTTTTTACTTTTACTAAAACCAGAGGTCTTTAATCCAACACTGCATGTTTCTGTTTGATTACAAATCAATTTGCAGCTGAAATATTACAAAAACATTGTGGCCAAGGTGACAGACTTGATAATGACAGTTCATGCATTAAAATTAACCTCTGCTCCATTGTTTTTCTGAACAAGAAATGGTCCTGGTTACAACATGAATGCAAAATGGGGACTGGAGATTTAAGCTTAGATTTAGCTGATGCTGGAAGCTTTCAGGGTAAAGGAATTTTAATCAGACCATTTCAGCACAGAGAAACAGCAGGGACAAAAGTGGGAGAGGCAGTGTCCCTGCTGTAGATAAGGAGGGTGACTCAGTAACATCTAAGTTAATTCAAAGGAAGGCTGAATCTGAGAAGGAGAGGCAGTAAATGCATTAGTGAAGTCCCTCTTTGGTCCATGACTCAGAGGATGGGAACATCCTCAGGGAACTGAGAAAGACATCAGATACAGAAGAGGGAGCTGCAAACTGCTGTCAGCGAACACCCTCTTCATGCCTGCTTCTTTTCTAATTTCCTCTGTCCATCTACTATGAAGTATTCATCTTCCACAGCCCTTTTGTCTTCTTTACCCCTTTCCTCTTTCCTCTGACTGACCGTCGCCTCTGGCCACCTCTGCTCACACTCCTGCTGCCTTTGTAGCTCCTGCTCTCGCCTCTGGTGCTGGAAGAAAGCCAGGGAATAACATTGCTTATTTTACTTTACTTTAGTACCCACCAATTACTGATGCCAGTGCTCATAAATCACAAGGCCCATTTCCTGCTCTGCAGTCACTAAAGGGGGGACACCTGACACACCACAGAGCAAAAGTGGGCAGGAACAAGCTGCCACCATCGTGACTGCCAAACCTGAAGTGAAACCTCTGCCCTTTTGGCAGCCCAGGGCAGATCTGTCATTTATGAGGCATGTGAGATCTCCCTGACAGCTGGCAACTAATCTAATGACAAATGTCTTCCCAACATTTCAAGAAGGAAGGGGGTTTTTTTCCACAGCATTCCCATCTTGCTGGAGCAGCACTGTGCTTCACAAATGTCAGCTCTGAAGTGTTCACACAATGCTCGAGTTTTGTCAGATACTCAAGAGAAGAGACATGTTGGTGATTTTTGTGTTGTGCCGCTGCAAGAAAGACATTGAGGGGCTGGAGTATGTCCAGAGAAGAGCAACAGAACTGTGGAGGAGTCTGGAGCACAGGTTTGATGAGGAGCAGCTGAGGGAACTGAGGGTGTTCAGCCTGGAGAAAAGGAGGCTCAGGGGGGACTTTATTGCTCTGCACAACTCCCTGAAAAGAGGTTGTAGCCAGGTGGGGGTCGGGCTCTGCTCCCAGGGAACAAACAAGTTGTGCCATGGGAGGTTTAGATTAGATATTAGGAAAAATTTGTTTACTGAAAGGCTGGTCAAGCATTGGAACAGACTGCCCAGGGAAGTGATGGAACCACCACTCCTGCAAATGTTAAAAAAGGTATGTGGATGTGGCATTTAGAACCAAGATACAGTGGTGGACATGTCAGTGCTGAGTTAATGGTTGGACTGGATCCTAGAGGTCTTTTCCAACCTTAATGGTTCTGTGATTTTATGATTTAGCTCTGCCTCTAAGACAACAGTGTGTCAGGCAGCTGAAAAGGCAACCAGCTGTCTTTTAATATCTTAAACAAAAGCAGGGCCAAGACTAGATCAGACCAACAGACTTCAAACTGGGAAATGTGTATGAGGAAGAAATGGGGATCTCTCACCCCATCTGCCAAGGCTACCACCACCAAACCTACTCAAGCAAAATGCCCTTCCTCTTCTGCTCACAGAGTTCAGGGCGGGTTATCAGCAGGAAAAGGACAGAGCCCATCTAAAACCATTGTGTTCAAAAGTGACACAGCTCTCCCAAGGTGCAAGACTGCAATCCAGGTTGAGTTAACAATTTAACACAGCCCTCTTGCCTTGCAAAGCCTACTCCCTACAGGCACATTTTTCATTTGTGATGCAACATGGAAAAACAACACAAGCCAGCCCCCTATATCCTCCATCCTCCTCCTCTGCTCTTTCTGCTGCTCAATGCGCTTCTGCTGCTCTGCCAGCAGCTGTTTCTTGTACTTCTGGTCCTTCAGCTGCTGCTGCTGCTGCTGCTGCCGATGAGGGTCAGAACGGTTTTTGTTCTCCTGCTGCAGCCTCAGAAATTCACAGCAGAGAGTTGACTCCCCTGGGAGATTAACTATGGAGCTAAAACAAAGAGGAGGTTTCTACATGACAAAACATAGCATTAAAGAGCGAATACAAGGTGCTTTGAGAATGTTTGTTGCCCTGTGTTAGCAAATCATGATATATTTCCAGCAGTTGATTCTGCAGCCACACTAGGTTTGCTACAAACCAGCCTGAAGCTGATTATTGGGTCCTTCATTTGACAGTTTTCCCCCTACTGCAAGGAAACTAAAGCAGCAGCTTATTAAAGACATTTTATACTCAGCAGTTACGTTTGACAGCTACAAAACAGTTAAAGCTACCAAAGGGGACCCAGGAGATTAGGGATTCAGAGTGTTATAAATGATCAACTAGCCAATCGGATAGAAAATAATAAGTTTTATTTTTCCATTTTAAATCTATCTGGGACAGCCACAGGGAACAACATTCGAATGTTGGGTGAAACAGCCGACTGACAGCAGGGTTGCTATCTTGCACTGTTCCACGATTTACTGGTGGTTGAGTCCGAGTTCTTATACTGTATTTTGTGCCTCCTGGCAGCAGAGGTATTGTGTTTTTTCAAATTCAAACCCAGTCTTTCACTTGATGATGAACCCTGAACAGATTTCCCGGTGCTGGGCCGAGTCTGAAAGGATTTTCCGGGAATCTTCTTTTGGGATGATGATGTCGTCAAATGCAGGGTCCACCCTCGATATGGGTATCGATGTGTTGATGGTGGGTTGATGGTCCGGGTGCCCAAGATCTGATTAGCTCAAGGAGCTACATCCTGGGAAGCCATCCTCCTTTCTGGTGTAAATCGAGATGTTAGATTGTATACAAAGCATGTCCCGGCATTTGGTGAACGCCCGTCCCATTCCGGGAATCAGGGTTACTTTTTATACTTACAGGGTTATAGAAAATATACATTCTAGCATCTACTATGTTTTAATTGCACGAATTTATAGT
>JANPWX010016898.1:26823-59280 GCA_024734555.1 Trochalopteron elliotii
GTATATATTGTACCCTTTTTCCCTTTTAGCCTTTTCAGTGCCCTTAGAACTGCATATAGTTCACAAGCTTGTGCCGACCAGCTAACATTTAGAGGGCCTGATTCTACTACCCTACCCGAGTTTCCATCTATGATTGCATATCCTGATCTCCTCTTACCTTCCACCATTCTTGATGATCCGTCCACAAACCATTTTTCCCCATCTTCAAACTCCTCTTCTTCCAAATCTGGTCTTATTTTTGTCTGTAACTCCACTATTTCTGCACAATCATGAATAGGTTCCTCCAATGCCTCCCCAAACAAAAATTGGGCTGGATTTTGAGTGGTTGTGGTCCTAAGTTCTAAGTCATGTGAATGGATTAGTATGGCTTCATATTTAAGGAGCCTTGCATCGGTGAGCCACTTGTCTGCTTTCTGTTGCAGTATATTCCTCACATTATGTGGTGTATAAACCACTAGAGGGGCCCCGAAGGTTATCTTCTTTGCCTCCTCTACTAGTAGGGCAACAGCAACTACAGCTTGCAAACAAGTGGGCCACCCCCTGCTTACAGGATCCAAAAGTTTTGAAACATACCCTACTGGTTTTCTGCTTCCTGCCCAATCCTGAGTCAACACACCTTGCGCAGTATGGTTATGAACATCTACAAACAACTGAAATCGTTTCCCCACGTCTGGCAGACTCAGCACCGAGGCTGTCATCAGAGCCTCTTTGAGTTTTTTAAATTCCTTCTCATCTTGCTCAGTCCATTTCACCCTGTCCGTATTGAGCCTTTCATATAAAAATTTTACCTTGCTACTATATCCCTCAATCCATTGTCTGCAATATCCCAACAACCCCAGTAATTGCCTAATTTCCCTTTTGGTCCGGGGAGAGGGCAGTGCTATAATTCCTGCCACTCTCTCAGGGTCCAATTTCTTCTTCCCCTTTGATATCCAATGTCCCAAGTATTTTACCTCCGATTCGGCAAATTGCAATTTAGATTTTGAAACCTTGAGCCCTCTGTCTGCTAGAAAGTTCAGCAAGGCAACGGTGCACTTTCTCACATCCTCTTCCTGTTTACCAGCCACAAGCAAATCATCAACATATTGTAATAATTTTGTCCCCTCCACCGGTACAAATTGGCTTAGTAACTGCTCAAGGGCCTGACCAAATAGGTTAGGTGAATCTACAAAACCTTGAGGTAAAGAAGTCCACCTAAGTTGTTGCTTTCTATTTTTATACTTACAGGGTTATAGAAAATATACATTCTATCATCTACTATGTTTTAATTGCACGAATTTATAGTTACATCTATTACAAGAGCAAGTTAAGAAAGCTGTTCTGGCTGAGGAGAGCTGCCTTCAATGAGAACAGTTTGGGCAGTCAAATTTTCTATTTCAGTAATAAAATTAACCTTGGTTCTCCTTCATCTTCATTCAGCTCATCATCTTCCTCCTCACTTCCGCTGTAATCATAGTCTGTTTCTTCTAAAAAAGAGAATAAACAAACACCAGAGTAGGATGCTTTTATTTAAGACATGATCTTGAACTTTATTTCTGAGCATTCAGCCTGAACTACAGGCTAAGGAGGAATTAGAATTTAAAAGTCACATGTACTGGGAGGCTGAGGGGAGGCAAAATATCCATGTACATAATTCAAAATCTAGTTCAGATAATGATTCAGGGCAGCCCCTTTACACACACCCACCTTTTCCCGTGACTGACTGTATTAGTTTTGCAGAACTAACCTACTTCCATAAACTGAAACAAATTAGGCCAAACCCACAGAGAAACCCAACCCCCACAGCACCACCAGCAGAGGGGTTCTTCAAAAAGACATTTAGATAGGACATAAAAGCTTGCACTGCCCTGCTCTGCTGCTCTGTACCTCTGTCATGGCTATGCTGAGGCCACCAGTAATCCCAGGTTTCCTTTTGTATCAAAGGGAATAATTAAGCAAAAAAGAAAACAAAAATTAATACTAGTTTTAGCACAAAGTTTCAAAAGCTGACCCATAGTTTTAAAGTTCTCTTCAAGACTGAAATGAAGGCAGTTTTTATGGGATAATTTCAAACTGGTCCTACCCTGCATTGTTGACTGTATTACATGCTAAATTGGGACTTCATTCTTTTTGAAGTTACTATTTTGAAGCGTGTAGTCTGGCAATTCCACACTGTTCTCCTTTTCAGGGGAGTTTTGATTAAAAATAGCATTTTCAGGTCAAAATATAACTATTTATGAAGAAGTGACTGTTATCTTTGCATTCCTCCACCCCTCTCAAGGGCATTTGAGAGAAATTCTAACTCACTATCTTTCCATTTCAGTGTGCTTTGAGATTCATAGCTGAAAGAGGTGGCAGAATTTGCAACTACTACTGGAGTCAGTAAATCTACTTTGCAACAGCAATTTCATTTTAGGCGCAAATATTCCTGTTGTCAAATCAGAGCATGTATGACACCTTCCAACACCATAGTGCTTTCCAAGTTTGCTCTCAGTCCCTGATCCTCACAGTGCTTCTGGCAGTATAAAACATACTGAAGGGAAAAAGGGGAGGGAGGGCAGGGTTATTGGTCAACAGGCCACGTGTCTCTGTCCCCTTTGCACAGCCCTTAGTCTGTGCAAAAAAATGCACAGGCATTTTCACAAGTATCAGCCCCATTCCTGCACTGCTTCTTCCAGCTTTTGCTCTGAAGGGTAAGGCTGGCATTTGGGACAAATCCAAACTCTCTTTTTCTTCATACACACTGTGAAGGAAGTGATTCATTATAACATCTGTATTATACTGGAGCTTGGAGGTCTTCTCCAGGTCTCTTTTGCGCACTCCATTGCAAAACACTTAAGGAGTCCTGCTTCCCCTGAAGAACTCACAAGACAAAATTATGTGGAGATCCAACAGGCAAATCAATTGGATCTGGGACAGAAATATGAACTGAGAGATCAGGAAACACTTGTGAAGCACTGCTCAAGAAAGCAGAGACCCAGAC
This sequence comes from Trochalopteron elliotii, assembly GCA_024734555.1. Lineage (NCBI taxonomy): Eukaryota > Metazoa > Chordata > Aves > Passeriformes > Leiothrichidae > Trochalopteron > Trochalopteron elliotii. The sequence goes on from JANPWX010016898.1 coordinate 29,786, forward strand.
TTTACTTGGAGTCCTTGCTCACTGCTAGCATCAGGGCTGCTCTCAATAACTCGAGGTTCCAAAGACTTTAGCACTAAAACATCATCAAGGATCCAGGCTTCGACAAAGAAATCTTCAAAATGACCCCTCTGTGAAGGACAATGCTTCCTCAGTTTTCCTGGTTCTAGTATTTCAGCTGCATCTGCCTTGTGCTCTGCTGCCAAAATCTAGAGCACATGCTCTCTTGAAGTGTCCTTTATTTTGGTTTTGCTATGTTACCCTTTTCTCCTTTTTTCTTCCTTGTCCTGTCCAGGTGATCCTTCAGCATGATGCGCACTTGCTGCTCATTCTGCATGTCTTGGATGAAGGAATGCTTCAGCAGTGTCTCCGTGGACGGACGATGCAAATAATGCTTTACAGGGCAGCTTTCAACAAAATTTAGGAACTTCTTATACCTAAAAGAGACACAACAGTGGAGAAGGACCAATAATCCTTTTCAACTTGTGGACCAAGAACTACTCCTGAGTGGTGGAAAGCACTAACTTTGCAAGGTTTCCTTCTACACTGGAACTGAGAGAGACAATTTGAGTTCTGCCACCAGTGAGACTCCTGCGACCAGCACAGTACTGAAGGTGAACTCCACCTCACCACCCTCTCAGAGGAGTTGTTACCTTGAATTTACATCCTGATCAACAAAACCACAATCTGGCCAACACAAGCCTTTCAAAAATGCTCTTGACCTTTTGATAAGGTGAAGATTTTCTTTATACACTTCATTTAAAACAAAAAGTAATTCCCTGTAGGGCAGGTGACTGCCATTAACCCCACAATGTCCAAGCAATCTTCTGATAAAGCCTGGACCCCAAGCAGCACATCTAAGCCTTCCTTGCTTATCCTGCAGTTTCAGCCACAGACGCCAAAATGAAACAACTGCCACAGTTTAGGCAGAGTTCAAAAGAAAGGTGTTGCTTCCCAAAGGTAAACTATATCTTCCCTCTGGCTCAATCCAGCTCTTAGAAACAGTATAGGAATCACTTCCTAGATAACTACATGATTTAACAAAATCATTTTCTCTGGACAAGAGAGCTAAAAGTCCTCCTAAGTTCACTGCAGCAAAAACACAGGGTTTTTTACACATCTCTTTACCATTTTCTGGATTTCAACTTTGGGGGCGGGTTCCTTGGGATGAGGAAGAGTGCTCTCATAGGATGCATGTCACACAGGGCTGCAAAGGAAATCACAAATTATGGAAGGATGCATGTACCCCCTGTGACCTCACTTCCCACTTCCAAACACCTCCACTTCCAACATCACAGCATCTGCCCCAGAACCCAACCAGGAGCCAACCAAATTCACACTACAGCCAAGAAATCAAGTCTCTGAGTACACAGAGATTTCCAGCTAAATGAGATTCAAAAGAAAGGCTGCAAGGCAAGAACAAGTACAACTTTCTTCATATTTTCTATATATATAGCTTTGGAAGGACATAAAAAAGCTCACCTTTCCCATACACAAAAGTGTGTTTGCACATAAACAGAAGTTAAAGCTGAGATTGAAATATTTATCTAGTTATTATGTCTGGCTTCTGGTTCCAGATAAATTATAAGCTCCATTTTAATCAAACTCTGCCACATTGTTCATGGCATATGAGAAAACCCAGGATGAAGAAAAGCTGATACAAAGCACAGAGCTCATAACCAGCACCATGGCACAGAGCAGAATGACTGAGCACACATTTCATCCATCCTGTGCTCTGGGAATGGGAGCACCATTATCAGGAAATCTGCCACAGATTCCACTCCTGCATTCAGAAGCTACCTTCTCTCCAGCCCACTATTCTTCTCTTTAGGGCTACTATTGTGGAAAGTTGAAGCTACGAGGAACTCAGCAGAAAGCAAATACCATCACATCTCATCTATCCCAGGCACTTTGTATGGAATTTTGAGTGTGTTCTATCTGGCAGGGAGAAATGTTGAGGGTAAAAGGTCTTCCTTCACCAAGCAGAGATACTGAATGACAACTGATGGGAACTACATGGAGGCTGATTTCTTATAATATTTAGGTGTTCAGGAGTGATGCTCTTAACAGAAATGGATTAAAGCATTACAGAACCAGTAGAAGTGAGAAGACTATGTTCTGGTGGTGCTCTTCCCTACCTTCTGTTAAGTTCTCTGTCTGCCTCCACCTGCCATAGTTTCTTGCATTTGGTTCTGGCTTTGACTTTTTCCTTGGTATGTTTAATAGTACATGATACAGTGGAAATGAGGGGCAGAAGTCTGGTTTCTAGCTCTGGGTCCCAGACACTGTTGTACTACAGTAAACAAAACACAAGGTAACAGAATATAATCCACAGCATTTCCCTGTCAAAACTAGGGAAAACATCAAATACATGAGGAACTGGCATGCACAATTACAAAGTCTCTCCCAAAGAAAACTCTCCATGGACTCATGTCTCGGGACTAAGCTTCAGTCAGACTAAAGCACAGGGTCTGAAAGTGCTCCTGAACTCCAGCTGGCTCCTGCTAAAAACCAAGTCTGATGGGAGAACAGCCAAGTGGGTTGTTTAAAAAAAGCCTACATCCTCTCAGGCTCAGGCCAGAGTATGATGGATTTCATCTCCCGTGCTCTCAGCAGTGACCGGATACCCCACATATCCCATCTGCTCCACAGGAGCTGGGGCAAAGCCACCAGCCCTCCATGCAAACAAAAATGCATGAGGATTTTGCACTCACAGATCTCTGCCTGACCTGCAAGAGACTCTCTGGGGGAGCAAGGGGGCAGCAGGCTGTAAAACTGTGGCAATCTGCTCTCAGGCTAAGAGTGTGGTCACGGATCAAAGCCATTACATGTGACTAAACACCATGTTAGTCCCAAAATCTCTGAGAAACAAGTCAGTCTCAGAATAAAAATATAACCTTTAGGCCTACCTTCTTCCACTGCCATCATTTTTTTTAGTGACCTAAACCCAAAGCCACTCCAGCCAATATTTTCTGCTAACATATCAATCACTTCTGCTTAGTTGTATCCACAGGCAGCAATCAACAAATTGATGCTAACAAGAGCTTTAAGAAAAAAAGTTTTGTTTTCTCAAGAGATGAAGGCAAGGAATCAAAACACAGGCTGAAAGAGTCTAGAAGGAAGAAGAATGCAATTGAGTCCAAATGAGGAAAAGTCATAGTGTTTTTAAAGATACAGACAGAACCAGAATCCTGTGCATCAGTGCATTAGCCAAGCATGAGTTATTTTAACACAGAACACCCTCACCTTTCTACCAAATAACTTACGAGGTGCTCCTTCAGCCATTTCAATAGCAGTGATTCCCAGAGACCACAGGTCACTCTGCAGGAAAAGAAACAATGCCCATTGCAACTTGCAGCATTCAAACTTGTTTGTTTCATTTGTTTGTTTTCTTCTTGGTTTTGGGTTTGTTTTTTTTTTTACAGTTTCCCTAGATCTCTCCTGGATCATGTTGTTTTACTTGGAGTGACAAATATTCTGCTCCCTCCCACTCCCTACTGAGCTTTTAGGAAACGTGCTAATAGCCAGAAGCTTCCCATTTCCCATGTAACTCTGAACAGCTGATCCATCATTTAAGCAGCCAGCCCCAAAATGTAGACCTTCTGCATTCAAAAAACAAGAGTCAGAATATAGCAGGCACTGTTTAAATATATGTCTTAAATCTGTTTTCATGAGGCAGCAAGACACAGCAGTGCCTCACCCTTCTCCTTCTGGCCAAAACCAATTCTTGGTCTTAATGCTTATTTCAGAGCAGTCATTGCTGAGTTTCTACACTGATGGAACAGGAATTATAGTCAGGCCTTGGGGTCTGACTTTTTCTGGACAAAGTCTCTAGTCACACATTTTTGGGCACATGAGAGAAGAGTACATCATGCAGTCAGATTTATGCCACAATGTATGTTCAGCTCAGTTAACAGAGTGGAGTTCTCTTTATCAGCTGATCTGGATGCCAAGGGCCAGGTTTTGATCATGGAAGGCAAATTGCAACCACCATCAGTGGCTGTAAAAACTTCACACATTTCCACTTGATTAATCATGTGCATTTTTTCCCTATTTTTTGCATCTAAATGTAGCCAAATGAGAGGCACGTGGCCAAACCAACTTGGAGAGCTTCTGTAAAACTTATATTTAAAAAAAACAGAGTGTCAGAAAACCTTCAAATATTAGAAGGAATAAACCATTACATGAATAGCAGTTCATACCCAGCCCAGCACTCTAATTTTATCAACAGAGCCCTCTCAATCCAGCTGCTCTGAACTCTTCACACAAGCTGAAAGCCAGTTCACATCACAGTTTGTGGAGGGATTCAGCAACAAAACTGGTGGGGATTTTATAGATCCATGATCCTGACTTGTTACTAAGTAAATGACTGAAAATTAAGACTCTTCAAGGGGTAGTACTGCAGGTTTTGAGGACAGTGAGAGAGACATCCAGGCTACAAGGAATTTTGGTTTGGAGTTCCAAAGCATGAGAGGCAGATGGGTGTAAGGGAGGATGACAGCAGTGTTTGCAAAGCTCAGTGTGTATACAAGCATATTTATGTGGATATGTGGGGTTGCAGGATTTGGTTTTAAAAAGTTATACTATAAGTTTAGTATAGTTTTAGTTACCCCATATGGGCCCCTTGTCTTGGAAGTTTTCTCTTATCATAAGTTGATAAGGGTTTCTATGCCTCTCTGGTCTTTGCCCAGAGACTGTTTCCTATTGGTCCTTTCCCTATGATGATCCCTGCCCATCCTCTCCAATGTATCCTTCTTCCCTCTGTCCATCACTGAGTCCCTATCTCCAAGGTCCAGAACCTTCGAGGAGATTTGGCCAGCAGTTGGCAGATTCCCCCAAGACCCCTCCCCAAATCACCTTTGATTTGTTAGTAGTTAGGTAATTCAGTTGGCATTTGTTGCTTTGCTTTGTTTCATTGGTTTGTAGTTTGTACCCACCCCTTGAACTTGTCCTGGACAAAACCCCCCTGCAGCCCATGTCCGGGGTCTCTCCTGAGGTCTCTCCTGTGGTGTCTCTCCTGAGGCACTGGGCCTGAGGTAAGGGGTTCCCCTGTGACCCCCGAATAAACCTCTGTTCCCCGAACCTCCGAGAGTCCCCTCTTTCATTTATACCATGGCTGTGACAGTGTAAGTCGAGGTGCTGCAGAGCCAAGGACTCACAAATCGAATCTGTTGTGGCATGTCAGAGCTACCGGGTGGTCCAGCCGAACAACGGGCTGACCAAAGAGGCACGCACCCCAACATGGATATATTTGTACTCGTTTTGTCTAGTTTGGTTACTTTGTTTTTATTGAAGAGCAAGAAGTATCTTCCTGCTACTTAGAGCATCCTATCAGGTAGAAGTCTCTGTGGGAAAGACCAACTCTGTGTCACCTTCTGAGTCACAGCACTGTTTGCAAAAGTGCTTCCAAAACCCTCTGCTGATCAGTTTTAAACTACCATCTGCAGTATCTATTTGGAAGCAGACAAACCAGGATTATTACTGAAAGCAAAGAAAGCTCAAGAATTAGGGGTGCACATTCTTTATGATTAAACCTTCTGATAAGTACACATTCAGAGAAGGAAATCAACTGGGGATAAGGAATGAAGACAAGAGATTAACTTCTTGAGGTTTCAGTAGAACATTGGCATGATATGGAAAAAAAAATTGTTTAGTCATGACTGACACACACAACATGACCTCACTGGCCCAGTGCAGCACAGAAGGTCTCAGCAAGGGAGAATCACAGCCTCTGAATAACAAAGAAATGGAAGCAATAGGAGGTTCTTCTCATAAATATTTCTGAAGCGACAATTGGAAGGAGAGGTGCAAAGTGGCAATGGAGAAAGTACCTCAACTAAGAGAGTGACTGCAGGGTCGCCCAGAAGATACCTGCTCAGAAAGCCATCCCTGGAAAATATGCTACATGGTAAGGACAAGAGGCAATGCTCACAAACTGAAATACAGGAAATTCTGTACCTTCTCACATCAGCCACCCTGCCACTGACCAGAAATCATTCTGGGATGGGAAACCACTTGCAGTCATATGCTCATGAATGAGCAAAGGGATACTAATTACTGCCAACTAACTCAGGATTCACAGCTGAGTACAGAGCAAAACAGCTCTACCACAGTGTGCAGTAACTTGCCATATTAATATTACACTACTTCAAGTATTCTTTTGGAATTCCTCTCTTCCTTTCTTTTCTATCCAGACCTGCAGCCTTCTTAGTACTTTTTTATTGCAGAGAAGTTTGTGAAAGTGTATTTCATGTATTAAAAATTCAGAAAAAATACTCACAGTGAAACTTCACTCTTAAAAAGAGCTTCCACCCACATATTGCAAATATTTCTGATTGTACAGCTCTAGTATTACTGTGGTTTAAAAGGCAGGAAGTTTGAACTTTTCAAATGAGCAGGATTTCAGTAAAAACCCAAATTTTCTTACCTTATGAAGTGTTTAACACTTACTCTGTAATCATATGTAGACTCTGGGTTCTCCTCACAAGCAATGACCTCAGGTGCCATCCAATACGGGGTGCCAATAAATGTGTTTCTTCTCCCAATAGTCCTGTCCAGCTGAGCACTTACACCAAAATCCACTGAAAAGCCAAGAAGAGGTAAAGAAATGAGCAAAAAGTTGTATCCACATGGCAGAGCGTGTGCTTGGTCATTTTCATACTGTTTAGAACACCAAACCTTTGGGCTACAATATATATGAAATCTGAGCTCCTCCAGCACATCTTATCCAATAGTTGAAATTTAGCTGCCTCTTTTTTTTCCTTCTTTTTGACAGAAGAATCAAATAAACAGCATGCTAAATCTGCCCGGTGGATTACAGAAAGAGGAATTGCTCTACAAGACATTATGGAATAATTTATGCTTAATTTAAATGCTACATTGAGTAGGACTCAAGGTCTTCAACTACACTGAAAGAAAAAATAGTATCTACACACAAGGCAAATTTGAATGTCTATTATAGCCACTTGTGAAAGCTGGAAAAAACCACCATATCACTTCATTTTGAGGTGTCTGGAATAAATCCTTCCCTATGTTCATAAACTATCTTAGAACAAACTGGAGAATCTACTACTTTATTCCCATCTTAGATCATTATAGTGAGTGACTCGTGTGGTTCACTTTGTGCTGAAAAGGGTGATACTTTCATAAGGACTGCACAGCAAAATGGTTTTCTTCAAATATGAAAAGGGTCCATACAACCAATAATGATGTGATTGTATTTCTCTTTGAACAAAACCCCAAGATACACTAATTGGATCCACTGGGATAGCACTGGAGTGATATTCACAGAGGAGACAAAGGAAGGGGGAAAGAGAAGGACTGAAAGGAGACAGCCCCATGGTTACCATCAAGGAGCAGATTTTCTCATTGACATTGCCTCATTGCAGATTATCTGCAAACCAAAATCATTTGCAGTGTTATAATTTCATGCACCTGCTTGGCAAACCTTCTCCAAGAAGAAGGTGGACCTGACCTTTGGGATCATTCTGTGCTCTGTGCTTCTGATGGGAAGTGCACACACTCACACTGAGGTGGAATAGAATTGAATTGAGAACCTCTTGGCTTTCTAGCTTCTACTTAAGACACATGAGCTAAATCTCTCTGGAAACAACTTTTTTTTCTTCTTTTTAAAAATCATTATACTTAGTAAATGAGTTTCATCTTTACCCATAGTTAGAAAGATTTAACTGTTTTGTCAACATTTTGTTGACAAATTCATTTTGTGAAGAATGGTGGAAGTAGTAACTATACAAGACTATAAAACACACAACACCCTCATCTTACCTGTTTTAAGAGGGAACAGTTGACAATTAGTACATATGATTTAGAGACTACAAGCAAAATCTTGCCTTCATTTAATTTGACAGCAAAACTCCCTTTTACTTCAGTGAAGCCAGGTTTTTGCCACAAGGTTAAACCATAAAATACTTATTTTTACTTGCTCCAACCAAACATCCTACCCCACATCCACAAGCCATGTTTATTATTTGTTGCTTTCCAACTCTACAGTGCATTTTTTCAGTTAAAGAGAGAGGGACTGTAAAGATCATCACAAGTAAGAAGTGCTCCCCTTGAGATTTCTCCTTTAAAACACTTCCCTGTGATGTCTTTCCAAAACATGAAAGACATGCCCTCCTCAAGAGAGATACATACTTGAGTTTAGTTTTAGGAAGTCAGAAGTTGTCAACACTGACATGTCACAGTAATAAAAGGAAAATGAGTAAACCCTCCAACTTTTTTGAGAGATGACTGTTATTCAGTGGTAGCCCTTACACATGAGTAACTCCACATACTGTCAGATTTATGCAAATCTCTAAGACCACTTCCTTTAGAGAAATGGATTAGCAAAATTTGTTCCCCCAACTTTTTTACTTTGGAAGTCTTTTGCATCCCAGGATCCTCTGTGAAGATTTGATGGTGCTGTGACTTACTGGGCTGGTTCTGTGTGTGACTGCCTGTATTGCCCTCAGGCTGTGAGGGACACCCTTTTAGAACACTACATTTTCAACTCTTTCTACATTACAGACACCTTGTAAGCACAAGCATTAACAATACTTGGCACACATGCTGCACTTAGGTAACTGACAGTTCTTTCTGAGTCAAGATGGAAATCTTAAATTTTAACGAACAGGTTTCTAGCATGCATTTAAGGAAACTTACCCAATTTTACTTCTGCATTTTCCGTGAGAAGAACATTCTGTCCTTTAATATCTCGATGGATGACATGGTGAGCATGAAGATGTGCCAATCCCTAAAGAAAACCAGATTTGCCTTATTCTTTCTTCCTAACATTACCCTGAGTATGACACTGTTGCCTGTTTACACTTTCACCCTTTTCAGTCTTTATTCATAAGGAAAGTCCTTTAGATGTTACTACCAACATTTTCAGGGAGGAGAGAGGACAGCAACCATAAGTTTGTCTTCTTCACCACAGGCCTGATAGTGGTGGAGTATCTCTAGAGTCAAGTGTGAAGAGAACAAGGTAGCAATATTGTAAACTTCTGTCTCAGAATCAAGGGATGCTCCTTACATTCTATGCTAAAAGCAAACAAAAGAGAAAAAGAGCAAAGCAGAATGCTCTGTACAAGGACCAGAGCCAGCAGCTGGCTGGCTGTAGTGGCCTAAATTTTGCATTCAACAAAAGGAGAAATTCATTGGTAAATGGACTAGAGAAAGTTAAAAATACCATGTCAGACCTCTTTTTGAATGCAGCAAATACTGTTTTCAATCATCTAATATTTGCTGTCTTCCTCCTGCATTTAAAAACTGCCTATGGTTAAACTAGCATAGATATAAAGTGTTATAAATGATCAACTAGCCAATCGGACAGAAAAATAATAAGTTTTATTTTTCCATTTTAAATCTATCTGGGACAGCCACAGGGAACAACATTCGAATGTTGGGTGAAACAGCCGACTGACAGCAGGGTTGCTATCTCGCACTGTTCCACGATTTGCTGGGGTTTGAGTCTGAGTTCTTATACTGTATTTTGTGCCTCCCGGCAGCAGAGGTATTGTGTTTTTCAAATTCAAACCCAGTCTTTTCACTTGATGATGAACCCTGAACAGATTTCCTGGTGCTGGGCCGAGTCTGAAAGGACCTTCCAGGAATCCTCCTTTGGGATGATGATGTCGTCAAATGCAGGGTCCACCCTCGGAATGGGTGTCGATGTGTTGATGGTGTGTTGATGGTGGGTTGATGGTGGGTTGATGGTCCGGGTGCCCAAGATCTGATTAGCTCAAGGAGCTACATCCTGGCAAGCCACCCTCCTTTCTGGTGTAAATTGAGATGTTAGATTGTATACAAAGCATGTCCTGGTATTTGGTGAACGCCCCTCCCAGTCCGGGAATCAAGGTTACTTTTTATACTCACAGGGTTATAGAAAATATACATTCTATCATCTGCTATAACTTCCTTCTATGTTTTAATTGCACGAATTTATAATCACATCTATTACATAAAGGAACACACTGAAATAATCCATCATAGTAATCCAGGGATGCTTCACTCACAACATTTAGCTTCTCTAACATTAATGGCTTCAGAGCTTCCACCCAGCTTGTAAATTTTCCAGAAGGAAACGTTGTCAATCCATGTGCAAATGGGCCATTTTGTCTTGAAACAAGCATGATTAAATCCAATCCCTTGCTTTTACCAACATGCTGTCACAGTTTTCAGTTGCATGAGCATAAACCAAATGTTTTAACATCAATTGCTTTAACAGAGACATTTCAGCCACACCAGTGATGAACAATGTGACCCACACCATTAAGGCTGTTTTCTTCTGCAGAAGAACTCCCCATACTTTCCAGATACAATGATAATAATCCTCAGGCTAGTGCCAAATCCCTGTAAAATGGCCAGTATTCTCTGCTGAGCACATTTCTCAACTCCTATGCCCCAGAAACAAAATTCTATCCCTATTCAAGCATTACTTCAGCATGCCATCTAAATTCCAACTCCCAGAATATGCATTTATCTTACCATTATTTAGAAAAGATGTAAAACTATTATAGGGAAGACAGATCAGTAACTATGTAATGGGTTTTGAATTTAGAATGACTAGCTCCAACATCGTTTTTTTTTCCAGGCTAGTTCACTAGATTACACTTGGTACACTTGTTTCATGTAAGAAAAGAAATGCCAATTTCTGAATTCAGTTAAATACTGTTTGCCTTGCTTATAGTAGTTTTTCCCTATAGTTTAGCCCAAACCTGTAAAGAAACAAAATAACAATTTCTAAGTTCAGTTTTGCCTTGCCTATGGTGGGGCTTTTCTCTGCCGTTTAACCCAGACAGATTATTATGGTAATTGAGATGCCTTCCCTAAATGTTTTGTCTGTCAAATGTTAATTACCTTCCTTTGTACCTGTCCTTGCTGCCACCCCGGCCATAGCAACCATGACTAGCCATAGCAACGACTGGAGAGAAGACCTGGCACCGCCCTACATGCAGATGAAAAGACCTCAGGTGTTTGTGGGACAAAATTCGAATTTAAAACCCCTAAAAACAACGAGCCAACGCAAATCAAAAACTAAAAATAACCACTCTAAGTCAGCAGAACCATGGAGAGCCTCACACCAACCAGACCTGAGTTCCAGCTTGTCACCATAACTTCAGAAGTATCCCATACACAGGACTCCCCCAAGCTTTCCAACGAATCAGCAGGATTTTCCAGGGATTCCTGCGAGAGGGATCTCCTAGCTCTGCCTTGTGGAGAGGGATCTCCTAGCTCTGCCTTGTGGAAGAGCTGATCGTCTCCTCCTCTGCATCGTCCGTCCATCGGGAGCAGTGGCGGTGTGTGCAGCCCCTCGAGCCCCCCCTACCTAGAGCTGATCTTAATAAATGCAATAAAAAGGAGCGAGTCTCCTTGCCCATTTATTTCATTTCATCCTCTGTACTTTCCAGGAAAAAAAAAAATAAAGAAAGCAGCCCTGAGCCTGCATAGAATGAAATATAGCCCCAAGATTTGTCTTGGGGAATACTGTTCCCAGCAGGGCCACCTTTAAGATTATGGAATGCTGTTTAGTCAACATTGCCTCTAATAGTGTAGAAAAGAGACCCCTGAGTGTGTGCAGGTAAAGGAATTATGGACAGAAAGATCTTACAAGCATGAACAGCTGAAGCATTGAGCAGAAAGATCTCCTGATGTGGAGGGCAGACATACTGAAAACAGAAAATTTATTTGCTTTTCTAGGTGCCCAGTGTCTGGAATTTCAGAAGATGGCTATTTGCCATAGGAAAGAGGACTTTTCTGTTCTTTATACAGAAAATGGGATTAACTACAACAATACGTGATGTCAAGCAGCCATCATGCCGGCTCTCAGGGCTCTTCTGAACTCAAGGACCATAGCCCGTGAGCCCCATGGATCACAATCTTTAAACAATAATGCTCATTAGTGACCTATTTTAGCAACCAAAGGCTTCAAAAGGCCTTTTGGTTGCAAATGAGCAGCGAAGCTCTGCTGGCAGGACTCACCCTGAGAACCTCTCTGCAGATGTAAGCAATCAAGTCTTCCTTGAAACAGTTCCCTTTTGTCTTCTTTACCAAGTCAGTGACAGAGCCTGCACCGCAGTACTCCATCACCAGCTGCAGGGAGACAAACACACACAGGGCACCTTTACCACAGCTCTGCCAGGGGGCCAGTAGAGAGATCACCTGCAAACAGCCACTTCCACCACAACCCAGGCATGGCAAACTACACGCGGCCTTCTTGGATGCCAAGTGACTTAAAATCTCATTTCCTGAATCACACATGTAATAGATGTGATTATAAATTCGTGCAATTAAAACATAGAAGGAAGTTATAGCAGATGATAGAATGTATATTTTCTATAACCCTGTGAGTATAAAAAGTAACCTTGATTCCCACGGGCGTTCACCAAATACCAGGACATGCTTTGTATACAAACTAACATCTCAATTTACACCAGAAAGGAGGGTGGCTTGCCAGGATGTAGCTCCTTGAGCTAATCAGATCTTGGGCACCCAGACCATCAACCCACCATCAACCCACCATCAACACATCGACACCCATTTCGAGGGTGGACCCTGCATTTGACGACATCATCATCCCAAAAGAGGATTCCTGGAAAGTCCTTTCAGACTCGGCCCAGCACCAGGAAATCTGTTCAGGGTTCATCATCAAGTGAAAGACTGCGCTTGAATTTGAAAAACACAATATCTCTGCTGCCGGGAGGCACAAAATACAGTATAAGAACTCAGACTCAAACCCCAGCAAATCGTGGAACAGTGCGAGATAGCAACCCTGCTGTCGGTTGGCTGTTTCACCCAACATTCGAATGTTGTTCCCTGTGGCTGTCCCATATAGATTTAAAATGGAAAAATAAAATTTATTCTTTATATCTGATTGGCTAGTTGATCATTTATAACAACACACACTGCTAAATAAATAAAAAAACCTCACTAGTGCTCCTCTCCTGTTACAGGTTTGTCTTGGTTTAGGGTAAATTTGGGAGGAACTTTTTGAAATGGTGCTTTTCTGGAAAGTAAGTTTAAACAGCTCCTCCCCCTAGTTGGTCTGGGAAAAGAACTCTTTCAGAGAAAAAGTGGAAAAAACTGTTTATTTAACAAACAAAATACCTACAAGTATAAAGAATGAATAATAATAATATGAAACAATAAAACTTCTTGCTGCTCTGAAGAGAGATGGCAAAACTGAGAGTTTGTGCTAGGAGTTAACTTCGCTCCCTCAGTCTGTTTATCAGTTCCTTCGGTGCTGGAAAATGACGAGTCCAGGCCCGGTGGGCCACAGGCGCAAGATCCCGGTGCTCTTCTGGGTTTTTTCAGTCCAGAGCAGATTTAAACAGTCTCAAGGAAAAAAAAAAAGGGAAAAAACAGTTTAGGAAAGCTTCTTTGCTTCAGCTAGCTAAACTAACAAAAGGAAGAAAAAACTCTCTCCGGCTGCCCTCCGTGCATCTGATGAAGGAAAAAAAAAAAAACCACACAGTCTCAAGGACGAGAGAAGATCCTGAGGAGTGAACACTGCTTTTCAAAACAAACTGCTCACTTCTTCTTTCCCTGCTCACTCTCAGAACCAGTCTTAAAGGTACAGAACACAGAACAGACGATGTGGGGATACAGCCATCATAGTCACCCTAGGACATTCTACCCCTTATCATCATATCGTCAACTTATTAAAACTAATTGAATTTTAACTCTACAAACACACATTATACATGCATATATCTATATAAAAACAATATACAGCTATATACAGACAATGGCAGTGACATTCAACAAAAGGTGATATGTACACATGGTTTTTATCTAACAATCAGATTTCTCTGAGGTACGCATTGTGTTGTTCTATTTTTCTCCATTACCTACTATGTACAACTTGGTTGTTGAGCAAAGACAATCCTACGGATGGGTTTGTCTGTACTTGAGGTGGAATTGATTTAAACTGTTTTTTTTAACAAACCTCTTGCATGTACTACAGGGACTTTATTTCTATTTACTGTATGCAGGAGCTTAGACTGGGCAGGGCCTGCTCTGTTGGTGGAACTTCCGGTGTTAACTAACTAGGTGGCTTTTGCTAGATGCTGCTCCCAGTTCTTGAAAGATTCTTCACTCAATGCTTTTAAGGTGGTTTTTAACAGTTTATTGAATCTTTTCACTTTCTCAGCAGCTGGTGCATGGTAGGGGATATGGTACACCTACTCAATGCTATGTTTTTTAGCTCAGGTGTTGATAAGGTTATTCTTGAAATGAGTTTTATTGTTTGACTTAATTTTCTCAGGGGTACCATGTTTCTAAAGAACTTGCTTTTTAAGGTTTGGAATGGTGTTATGGCTTGTAGTATGAGGCACAGGGTAGGTCTCTAGCCACCCCGTGGTGACTTCTACTATTGTGAGCACGTAGATACAAGATACAAGGTTTTAGATAGTTTGGTTTTTTTAGTATACAAAAAATTGGAAAAGCAAGAGCAAACAGCACTGAAAAACATGGGAATTTTTTAAAAATTTGAAATTTCTCATTTTGCTGCAGAGCTTCAAAAATCTTGCAGCCAAAAAATTGGAGGGCTCATTATTCTTCTTTTCTTTAGTGCAAATTCCTCTGTTTCCTTTTTTATTTTCCATCTGAAAAAAGGAGAGGAAAGCAACAAGAACGAAAGAAGGTGAAAAGGACAAGCTCTTTCACTTCAGTAAAAAAAAATAGAGAAGAATTTAATTTTGAAAAAAAAAGGTTCAAGCAACAAATCAGAATGACAGCACAAGTCACAAGAATCATAACATCCTTTATGCCCATCTGTAGTAAAGCATCCCGCACCCCCGAGTGGGCATCTCTGCATCCTTCAGCAATAAGCTGATATTCAGCAATAGAGTATAGAGACAGGTCCCATACCTGCTACAACACCTCAAAGATGCCCCAAGCTTCTTTGTTCTCTCTCTTTAGTACTCAATAGTTTAGGTGGACTATTTGGCTCTTGGCCCAATGAAATTAACAACAGGCTTTGAGTTACACTTTCCAAGCCCAATCAATGCCTCTGTGCTGGCACTGAGCTAATTACAATGAGAAGGGCACAGAACTTTCTAGTTAAACTTCCTAAAATGTCTAGAGGTAAACTGAAACTCTTTCCTTATACAGAGATCTCTATACTGTGTTCGGCTTTGCCTTTGTGTTTGTATTATTTTCTTTCCTTATTAAAACCTTTTTGCTTTTTCAAGACACATTCGATCATGCCATCTCACTAATTCATATAAGCCATTTCTCTGCAAGGGCTGGACCCTCAGAGGTATTGGGAACCCCAATACCCATCTTCAAAGGATATCAGAGATGGAAGATGTCTAGGGAGGAGAAATTTTTCTCTTTTATATGTTATTCTTCAGAACAATGGCTTCAGAGCTTCACTGAGACAGAGTCCAAGCCAAGCATGCTGGAGCTCTAAAGAAGGAGATGTAAATCTGATGAGCAGAAATGACACTAAACCACTGTGCCTCTTGCAGGAGCCCTTAGCAAGGGTTTGGCCAGAACTGTTGCTGTAACACACTGCAAACCTCACTTGTTCTCATGGTCAGCAGTGCTGAAGAGCATTAACTGATCCTGCTGTTCTATGAACTAATATCTCTTGTCTCTGAACCAGAATTGCTGTCACTTCTTTCTGCTGTTTTTATCAATTTATGAATTGTCTTGCTACACAAGTGACTTTTGGTTCAAACAAATCTCTTCTTGCTGGAACTAAACTTACCCAGAGCTTATCATCTTGGCCTGCAGGACTTTTCTTTACAAAAGCCCCATAATATGTAGCAATATTCCGGTGATAGGAGTACTTTTTTAGCATATTTATCTCCAGCTTGATTTCCTCCTCTTCATTCTGTAACAAAAGAGAGCAGGAGGCTCCTTAGGTGAGCAGAGATCACTGAGTCTCAGGGCTGCAAAGCAACCTCTGTCTTCAGAGGCCTCAACATCCAGTTGGAACCACTGTGAGCAACCTGGTCTGATCCCATGTCTGACCCTGCTTTGAGCAGGAGGTTGGGACCAGAGTTACCCTGGGATTATGAGACTGCAGCAGATAGATGGCTCTTAAATTGACAACTGAATCACCTTGATCCATGGGTCTAAAACAATGAATTGCTAGGGCTTGACCTAAAGAACCAAAAATGTCCCCACTTGAGCATGAAAATTGCCTATTGTCTCCTCAGGGAGCTTAGACAGGACCTATTATCCCCCCATTTATGGTTTCTGCATGCAGTAATTTAGTCTCAGAGAAACTAACCAGATTCAAACAAAAATAAAATTATTCCTAACACTCCATTACTTAAATACTTGGAAAAGCACTGAGTGCACACATCAGACAATTTGTTTTCCCAATCCTGTGGAGGGTCCTGCTGGGAGAAAACCAAAGTCAAGAAGGTGATTTGCCACAAATCAAACTCCAGCATAAGCCAGGGTTAGGATCTGCTCCTTCCTTACAGCTGCGAGGCTGCCCTATCTGGACCATGGGCTTTCTAACATCAAGCCATCCATGAAGTCCCTGGCATGCTGGGGGCTAGCATACCCCTAGACATCATCTTCCAGCCACTAGCTGCCTGCTTTCCCTTGTCTTTGTTTCAATCTCGCCAGGGCAGACATTCTCTTCTGCTCATACAACATTGTGCACAATAAGATAACTAATGGAAACACAAGTTTTAATAATTATCTTAGAAGGAAATGCCCTTTTTCAGAGAGAACTGCCTGATTTGGAAAGGCCCCCTCAGAGCTGGTTTGCTATGGTGCACAACACCCAGTGAAACACACCTAGGTTTTGCCATCTCACTCACTTTAATAGGAAACAAGTGGTGCTGCAAGGTATCCTTGTATCAGTTAAAAGGAGTACGACAAACTTGAAAATTAATTTACCTTGTTGCAAAACATCCAGTCAGCACTTACTAGCTGAAGGGAAAAAAAAAGAAGAGGCAGCAAGAATAACTCAGCCCCAAAGGACATGTTTTTGTGTTTTTCCTCTATTTTCCAGCAGTTTTGCCATTGAAGCATTCCTTTAACCACCAAAATAGACTGCTTACAAAGCCAGACACATTGACCTTTCTACTTGGAGCAACACATTAAAGCCTGACAGGCTAAAGCCAAATCCCCTCAAGAATATGCATATGATGTGTCTTATTAAACTTGACCACATAAAAATCATTCCCAACAGAAGGGACCAGTTAGTCTTCCCCAGTAACATCAACACCCAGAAGACACATTACCAGACCAAAGCCTAACTGTATTAAGCCTTTGGAGACATAAAATAACTCTAGTTGAAGCTAAATGAGCTATTGCAGGTTTCATAATAATCATTGTTGAACACAGGCTCTCAAGCTGCACACACTATACTAAATAGTTCATTTATCTTTTGTTTGCAGTTAGGGAGAAAGGAGGACCCTTAATCCTTGGCTTGATACAGCCCTGGATGTTGTATGACTGAATTAGTGAGGCTAAAGAGGAGCCCAGTGCAGCAAGTGGAGTGTCCAGGAGAAATGGGAGCTGACTCCAGACAGCATGCAGGAAATCCTCCCAGGGTAGAATTCTTTGCACACAGACAGAGCACAATCAAAGGGAGGTGAGAGCTTGTGCTGAAGGGATACAAGGCTCTACTCCCTTTGGAACTCCACACAGTGCACATGAAAGGGTGGACACAAGCAGGTAAGAAGAAGGCAGAGAATAAGGACATGGGAACTGTCATCCTGGACCTGACCACAAGGGTTCTGTCATCTACACAAGCTTCTGGATCTTTAGGGAAGAAGAGCAGAAAGGAACAAACAGGGAGAACTCCTTTCTTCCTCTGCTGTCCCTCCTGCATTCTGCCCACTCTTGCAAATGTGTGGAGGGGCAACACTCATCTTTGGTAAAGGCCTTCTCTGAATTACTTGAAATCTTTACAGATGTGAAGGGTTTGGGTTTTTTTAACTCTGCCTACCTACATGAAATTTGCCCTGGTGAAGCCCAGCTCCCTGCTGTGCCCTCTGCACCAGCCTGTAGCTTTCACAAAGTTCCCCTCTGGGAGCTGGCAGATCCCAACCACTTCCTCATAGCTGCTGCCTCTTTTTTAATTCTTCCTCCTTTACCCAATTAATTTTCTGGATGTTGGAACCATGCTGGCAAAGCTCTTATCCAAGTAATTTCTATTCCTCTGCAATCTGACCTCCACGTTTTTTAAACAAAAACCAAGCACATTGCTGTCCATGAACACAACCAGGATACCCCATAGGCTCTTCCACACCCACTGCCAAGAGCAAGAGGAACTGCACATGGGTAATGCTCCTTTCCTAGAACCAGCAAGATGCAATTCCTGCTTTCTCTTGTGTCTTTATTTACCCTGAAGGCCAGAACCTGATCCCTCCCTACACCTGTTTCTCCTTCCCTTGCCCATCCTGGCCTATAGGGCCCAAGTAACACTGCCCAGTACAGTTGAATGCCTTGGGGAGACACTACTTGGAGCAGACAGTGGGCTGAGCTTCAGGTACCGGTCAGTCTGTCAGGCAAAGGGCTACACAGGACAGCAGCTGGGCATTTCACAGACAAATGCACTCCGGCTTCCCAGTGCCTCTGTGAATTTTGGAAAAAATACTCTCTGCCATGGAAAAACCAAGGCAGAAGGGTAAACGTAAGTGATTGTACCCCATGGGCCATATCATGAGGCCCGCCCAGGAACTGAACCCAGACTTGCTAAGCCTCAGTGCTACATACATCATTCAAGCACGGTGACTGGGGACAAAAGCATCCTCAGCTTCTCAGTGCATGCCCACACTCAGAATTTCCACTTTCTACCACCCCTCCTGCCAGCATTACCATCAGCCCCATTTCTCAGGGGTCTACAAACCTGCTCATAAATAATGCTGCTCAAGGAAAGGAAACAGGCTCACAGATGCGCAGGTGCAAAAAGATGTTTGCTTTCACAAACCAATGCGTTCCTGGGCACAGATGGCTGCATGCACAGAGATGACAGGTTCATGATCAAAGGCTGTTTTTGAAGATGTGGGCCTATCTGCAATGGCATTAGAACTAAAAAACACACACCTGTAGCAGAGTTTTTGAAGATAGTGAATATTTGGACTGTGAGTGAATCACCTAGCCTNCTCCGTTCTCTCTATACTCCAACTTCCTTTTTATCTCAGGCCAACCCTGGTAATACACACCTCTGACCGCAAATGGAAACAAGATCATCAGCTGATAAATACTGCACCAAGAGACCCCTTAGTACTGGGGCAGGTCTAACAACAAGTTTCACATTTAAATGTTATTTTGCTCCTTAGAAAGAATGAAAGCAAATACAGATGGAGAATGATGTGCTGGAGAAGAGCTCTTTGATCACCTGCACTGATAGCTGAAGAGACAAGCAGCAAGAATCCAGTCCCTCTGCAAGCACTCTGCTTGTTTGGCTCTGTCAAAAAACAGGAAGTGGAGCCTGCATGGAGGGGCGCATGAGTGTACGTCTCCTTTAGCCATTTCAAAGGGCTCCCCCACCCCACTGTGCAACTCAATACAGCAGCACTTCTTGACAGATGTCCAGAGGATCCCACAATGACCACAGCATCCTGCTGCCGCTCTTAAGAAACCAACCTGAGGCTGCAGCTCATGACAGCAAAGGGCAGATTTGCTGAGCTCTTGGAGTGCCCCAGATCTGAACAATCACAGCTGGAGCTGGTCAGGCAATTTCTGATGAAATTACTTCTTACTGGAAAAAGAAACCCTGTAGATTTGGTGAACGAATCAGAATCTTTTGGTGAACAAAAGTGGCAGAAGTGGCAGAAGTGACTGCATCCAGACATGCCAGCCTGTGCGCCCTAGCAGCAGGAATACAGCCAACTCTGCATTAGGAAAGTGGAAATAAGAGCAGAAAGCCCTGCACTCACCCTGTGCCAAGGCCAGAAAGCAGGAACCCTTGAGCACAGTTGAGCTGGAATTGTTCAGGGTTTAGTGGGGGAAGAGCACCAGGGAAAACCCCTTTGGGCAGTTGTACTAACATGCTCCTCACCTTTCCATGAAGGGTCTCAATGTGAAAACAGCATGACCTGCTATCACTGCCCCTCAAACAATGGGACAGGTTCCCCAGCATGATGCTCTGTCACCTGCAGCAAATCAGACCTAAACAGCTTTGTTTTGTTCTCAGAAACCTGTAAGTCTACTAAGGTGGTTCCTGAAGTGGGACCATATAGTTGTCCTCTGTCGGAGTCCAGGGCATTCCTTTGGTTGCCCTGGATGGTCACAGACCTCGGCAGAGAGGCCTGGGACTCAAGCAAGAGAGTTTGAATCCTGGACAAGGGGGTCTGTCCAGGGGGGTTGCCTGGCACAGAGCCCAGGAAGACACAGGCTTTGATTTTAGTCCATGGAAAAAGCTTCTAACATTGAGAGAAGAATTACAAGTCACAAAGGTGTGAAAACAGTAGTGTGAAAAATGAAGTTTAAAACAACTCCTAAAAGTTAAAATATAAAGTTAGAAAGTATTACTTATATTAGTTATAGAAATGTAAAGTTAAATGTTAGAAACTCTTTGTACTCATTTTTGTAAAATATCGTGACCTGTCAAGCAAGAATGTCGTTTCCATGGCAACGTAAGACTCCTACACCTCTCTACTCGGCCTGGCTATCTCACCCCCCCCTGCCCCCGTCTCCTACTCTAACACCCCTTATGGTAATTAAATATCCCAGGATGCAACACCTCAGGAAAATCGGGACAACTTCCAAAACAAACAGTAATTAAGACTCTTTGACAACAACTTAAAACAAAAAGAATAATAACAATAAAGACTGAAGAGTACAGGCCAATTGATGCCAGGACCTTTTGATCTCGCCTGTGACCAGAAGAGCAATCTGAACATCCGACTCATCAGTGGAAATCACATTGGACTGGAATTGTCGGGAGCATGCTCCCGTGAGGGGGGAGGCTAATTCCCCACTCGGCTGTGTGCAGCAGCAGAGTGTCCAGCCCCCCCTCCTTCTCAGCACTGCGGTGGAGGCCACCCCACCCCCCCTGAGGCGCCTGCTTCTAAAAGAGCTATACTTTAATAAAGGCATTTAAAGGAGGAAACATCGTCTCCTGCCCAATTTTTCTCAGTAGTTTAGCACTGCACAGGGTGAAGAATTTTGTAGTTCTGGGATTTTTAGAATGGAGGTGAATAGGGGACAAGATGGAGATTTTAGGGCGGTGCCCTGGGTTCTTCTTGTTCTCCCTTGGCCTCCATCTTCTGATGTGACATGGGCACAAAGTAGTGTAAGGGGATTGGGTCAAAGCAGAAATGACCTTTTTAGTATAGATAATAGGCATTGGCACAGAATTGTAAATAACAGACACGTAATTATGTGTATAAAAAGGTAGCGACCTCCCATCACGGGGGGAGTCGCCTGTGTCCGAGCTGCTGTGAACATCTTGGCCGGGCACAGAGAAATTTGTAAGATAAGAAATAATAAACATGCAAGAAACCAAGAAACACCAAGACCTTGAGACTCCTCTTCATTCTCGCGCCGAGCCAAAAGGCTTCAGAAGGACAGAGAGCAGAAAAAGAACCATCAGAAACACCACCATCCGAACCACCAGCCTGAAATCTCGGGTAAGGAAGGAAACCCAAAAACCCGAGAGTCCTCTATTTAAATTTTGTTTCCAAGTAAGTAGACATTACTGGATGTGTCAGTTTGTTGCTTGCATACAAAAGAGACTATGTTATGTATAGCATAGGGAAAGAAATCTTTCCAAGGTTCCCTTCCTGCAGTCTTTTCTTCAATTGTTTCATCTAGGTCGGGACTGTCACTGGTGTTAACATGACAACCCACAAGTTGCATCTTTAACCAGTCCTCACACACTGTTGACTGGCCCAGCAAAGCAGGAAAGCAGATCTGGATAACTTCTGAGCCTGTGCCAGGATCCTCCTCTGTCAAGGCAGGGAGGTGCTCTCATCTCAGGAATCTGTCATCCAATCTGTATTTGCTCTCCCTTCCCAAATGCAGCAGCCTCATGTTTGGTTACTGCAATTTTTTAAAGCCAAAGCACCTGATGATATATGTACCTACAGACCTAAAAGCAGAAATCCCACTGATCTAATGTAGCACTCATTTTAAAAAAAAAGCACCCTCCTCAGTACAAAACTGGCAATGCAGCTACACACACCTCTTGTACAAATAGCGGCCATGGTCAAACCAGCCCTTAGATGTGCTTTGTACATTACAGTAGCATCCAAGTTCAGACCACTTGCTGCTCAGGGCTGGATTCCCACACCATCAACGGAGAGAACTGTCCTGGACCTGCTCTACGTGACAGGACCAATGCAGACACCAACTTGGTCTGTTGCCTTTCAAGACAATGAAAAAACACATGAAAATGCAGGCAAGGCTTGCTTGTGCTTGTCTAAACACCATGTGTAGAGGAACCACTGGCAGACCTGGCCCAGAGGATTCAGAGGATTTGGCTTTTTTTTTTTTTTTTTTTTTTTTAATTCCAGATGATAACCCTTCCATCATATTGCAAGAGGAGATGGATTTCTGTTCTCCATATCCACAGTGCCAGAGTGACAGAACAGGGAGCTGGTCTTCAGTGAGTTTGAGTGCATCCTACCAAACCAGACTTCTAGGAAACTCAAGAGGAAGAAGCAGGGAGTCTCCCTAACCTTCCTGAGGCTCAGGCTAATGTGGTCTCAAGGAGGCAAGCTGCTCCACTACTGGCTATGCTCTTAAAAGTAGAGACAAAACCCAATATTTAGCAACTTTTTCAACACCCTGTTTCAGCACCATTTATAAATGTGAGCAGGGACAGTGCCAATTAAACTGTCTCCTTCCCTCATCTGTCAGATCACAAAAAAAGCACTGCATTTGCATTTCTAACATGTTCCTCCTTGCTGGCTGTCAGGGCACTACTCCGAGGAACAGCTGGCACACGAGGGGGATAGGATATGATGAAACACAGCAGAGGCAGTGCAGAGATACAGGAAATCTTTTAATTGCTATCTCTGAAAGCAGTAATCAACTAGAAATAAGCAGGAAGGGACTTCTTGTCTTTGATATTATTGAACACCAAAATATATGGCAATGCACCCCCTTATCGCTTTGTCACCATTGGTCAGCCACACTTAAAAAATATGGTTGTGTTAACACCACTTAGTACTTTAGAAAACACAAATCGGTGCTCAGGAACCATGATTTATACCGGTGGATCTTCTTTCATGAGCTGTCCACCTTCTCATGATCTGATTATTTATTTTTCCTTGCTGCTTAAACAATGACCTTATTATTTTTGGTTTTGCACTCACCTCAGTAACATTCATCACTGATTGCTGCCAGCTGCCCAGTCTTAACATGGCGACCCTGTTAAAATAACAGAAGACACTAAGTAAAACATGTAGGCAAACTATGAACACATCAACAAATTAGGCCTATAACAACTAGGTTTGACTAATTGCTTTCAATCATGTTCAGGGCAATGTTCTAGTTGAAGGTGTCCCTCCTCCTTGCAAGGGGGTTGGACTATGTGACCTTTAAAAGATCCCTTCCAACCCAAACTATTCTATGATTCTATGTACCAAACAACCTTCCAGTGACACAAAACTACCAAGGTGAAGTTTGGTGATGTGTTACCAGAGCTACACCCTTACTGTGCTCTGAATTTAACAGTTACCTCTACAGGGTTGAATCTCCCTTTAGCACAAAGGAAGCAGCAATGCTGGAAGACCTCTGTTCTCACAGCACAACATGGCACAAGCCTACAGGTCTCCATCTAACTTCTGTTCAACAGGTGATGCCAGCCCTCGAGCCTCCTCTTCTAGGAAATGTCAGCACAGTCTCAGAATGTCTGAACAAGAGCCATGTTCCTGTCCTGCCATCCATGGCTGAGACATGCTGGGGAAGCTGGAAGGCACTGGGCAGTTTGCTCTGTCACCACCTTGACCCCTGACATGTCCTGGCAAACATCAGGGTAAAGACAAAACTCTGGCTTCCAGTACATCAATCTGGCAACCTCTACGTGCCTGCCAAGAAACTAAAGCTTTATACATGGTTTTGTCTTTTTTTTTTTTAAGGTTTTTTTACTTGAAAATGCTTAGTTTTTATAATTCTTACTTCAGCTGAGTTAACTACATCTCAGCTACTACTCAGCTAGTATCTCAGCTACTTCCCCAAAAGCGTGCAAGAGCTTTGAATTTAAAAGTGTCATCTTCTGTGGTGGTGGGGAGGAACTAACCCAGGACTGACTGTGTGGGTGCCTACACATGTACACAGTTCATTATGAAATGCCCACACTCCATAGTCACTTTTAAACAACAGACAACTGGTAACTTCAGGCTAGGTAATAGGCTTGGTTTTGAAAACACAGCTAGGTAAAGGGAGGTAATAGGAAATAAAGCTATTAAAAGAGCAAACTTGCTACTGAGACTGAAAAAATGTGATTCACAAGAACACGCATCACGAACACAACCATGAATCTTGCTGTCAGTTTCAGTTTCTTGCTTTGGTTAGGTCAAGTTGCTCAACAGATACTGCGGATGAAGTCTTTCACCATGATAACCAGCACTGACCTCACACTGGAAGATAGCATCAAAAGATTTGAATATACAGTGGATTTGCTGTACATCCTAGCTCCTCACTTCCATCAGATGTTCAGAAATGGATTTGAAGCTTTGAGACCACAATTTTATTCCTGAAATAGCAGTGCCTGCAAGGCTGTATATCAAAATAACTGACACCAGTTAGGGAAGCCACTGGAAATCAGGAAATCAAATATGAAATGCTGCAGTTTGCAGACAAAATGATTTGCAGGTGCAATTTACACCCACAAAATTAAAAGCTGGGTTGATGTAATTTTAAAATCCAGGTTCTATCTGCACAAAAGTGCACACAAATGTTATTTCTAAGACTAAGCAATTTTGCATCAAAGAAAAATGATTCCTCATTCTCAGGCAATGTCACAGTCATGTTTTCTTTTACAAAAAACTAAATCCTGCTGAGTTTTTTGTATATTTATAAGAGTCCTCTTTCCATGGAAGCCCTCCTGGGATTGCAAAGCATTTTCTCATGAAGTAGAATGATAGGATTTACATATCCGCACAGACCTCAGGAGGAGGACAAATAGGGCACGCTCTCCCTGGGCCACACAGGCCTCGGTGGGTGAGTGTGGATGGGCAGTGACCAGTGCCAGCCCAAAGGATGCTGGTGTTGGATCAGTGTCCATCCCTGCTAACACCAACGCTGGTCAGCAAGTTTCCTCTGCACAGCCACAACTCCTCTCTTGGAGCCATTGTCTGCAAATGTTCCCATTTCCATTGAATGTCTTGGCAATATGGGGAGAGGGCCTTCCCCAAAGCACAGCCACCCTGTCTTCACCCCAGAGTTTGTCTGGAGACAAGCACGCTGGTAGCTCCATGTCTCCGGACACCACACACCAGGTGACCAGCCCATGGAAAACAGGGGTCTCCCCTGGACTGCTGTAGATTCTGCAAAGGACCGAGAACTAACACTGATTTTCATAACTGTAGTGAAGCATGGAAACCTGCTTCTTTATTGAAAAAATAATCAATCAGTACTATGCTAATACTGCATTTCAGTTCATCGTTCATCAGAATAAGGAAGAGGGAAAGGCTTGGCATTCAGTCCTGGTTTTGAAGCATAACGCCTGGTTAAATTTTCCCTCTGTATAACAGATATTGGTTATTTTCCTGCCACAGTTATTTCCACTGTATGCAAAACCTGCTGTTCTCACCACTATAAATGTGACTACTAAACACCGCCCCCCCAAAAAAGGTTTGGAAAATCAGTATTTATGGGAAAGAATATAGAAAGTCCTTTTATTTTGTGGGTTGTGATTCACCTTTGCTCAAAAAATGTGTCCCTGTTAACTAAGATGCACAACTCAATCCTGCTCCTGCATTAAGGCACAGACTATGACTGTGCTGGCAGTTCAGAACAAAAATCACAGATTTCTCAATATTGGTCTTTTAAACTGTTTGGAGTCAATTTTCCTTAACATCTCTAAAAGCAGTAAACATCCTGAACCCAGCCCTGAGCTTCTTGCGAAGAGACAGAGAGTAATGCCTTAGCAAGGAAAGATTTCAGTGTTGGTCCCTTATTTTTTTCATTTATCAATAAATCTCAGAGGTTAGCCAGAGTTCATGGGAACTCTCACATCGCTGCTTCTGCTGAAGCCACTAAGTTGAGCATGTGTGAATTGTTTTGAGAAAAGTGGTGTTTTGATTTTTGTTTAAAGCTTCTAGGAGCAAACTGGCAGTTTTAACTGTTTCCCAACCAAATGAGATCAACTGATTCACTTATTTCCAGTGACAAGACATGCTGAAGTTCATCCTTATTGATTTAATCTGAAATGGGAAGAAGAACGAGAGGCATTGCCCTCCCAGCCCTCTGTTCACTCTGCCACTGCCCAACCTCTCCAGATCATTGGAGTTCAGCCTGCTGTGATTCAAGATCCTCCACTGCACATTTCCCCAGAAACTGGGCAGAGGGCTGGAATGGTCTATGGGCTGGTTTCCCTAATAAAAGGTTTCATCTTTCACCCAAATGCTCAGTATAAGAGCTCTGGAGAACATAGTCAAAACATCCAACAGCCATTTGCAACACCCATATTCTCACCCAGGAGTATAACATCAAACTCTATCAAGCTCATACACAAGCTTAGACATGAACAATTCTGAGGCTCAACGACTTTCTAAAATTGAAGTTCCACCCTTCATTTTGATGAGGTATCCAAGCAGGAAAAAATTCTCCCATTAGCTTTGAGTCCAGCTAAATTCCTGGTCTCCTCCAGAAAATATCTCCACATAAAGTGCTGTAGTTGCCAGTTAGTCACTACAGTAACATTCAGCAAACCTGAAGCCAGCACACACATTTTTCAAATCTACAGACTGCTCATTGCAGCCAGACTTGTGGGAGATGGCTTATGCCAAAGATCTGGTTCTGATGAGCTCCAACCCTGCATTATCTCTGCAGGGAGAGAGACATGGAATAGGGCAGGTTGAGGTTGCTCACAGTTATTTCTGTTGGATGTGTATTTATCTTTTCACCTCCGATAAAGAAACTGAGAAAAATTTGGGCAGGAGACGATGTTTCCTCCTTTAAATGCCTTTATTAAAGTATAGCTCTTTTAGAAGCAGGCGCCTCACGGAGGGTGGGGTGGCCTCCACCGCGGTGCTGAGAAGGAGGGGGGGCTGGACACTCTGCTGCTGCACACAGCCGAGTGGGGAATTAGCCTCCCCCCTCACGGGAGCATGCTCCCGACAATTCCAAGTCCAATGTGATTTCCACTGATGAGTCGGATGTTCAGATTGCTCTTCTGGTCACAGGCGAGATCAAAAGGTCCTGGCATCAATTGGCCTGTACTCTTCAGTCTTTATTGTTATTATTCTTTTTGTTTTAAGTTGTTGTTAAAGAGTCTTAATTACTGTTTGTTTGGGAAGTTGTCCCGATTTTCCTGAGGTGTTGCATCCTGGGATCTTTAATTACCATAAGGGGTGTTAGAGTAGGAGACGAGGGCAGGGGGGGGTGAGATAGCCAGGCAGAGTCAAGAGGTGTAGGAGTCTTATGTTGCCATGGAAACGACATTCTTGCTTGACAGGTCACGATATTTTACAAAAATGAGTACAAAGAGTTTCTAACATTTAACTTTACACTTCTATAACTAATATAACTAATACTTTCTAACTTTATACTTTAACTTTTAGGAGTTGTTTTAAACCTCATTTTTCACAATTCCCCCCTCTCTCTATTTGATCGGGCCTTTGCCCGCATCAATTTCTGTCGCTTGGTTTATGGGAGCTCACTTTCTTTTTTGATTTTGAAATTGGCAATATATTTGTTCTGCTGTCTCGAGTTCAGCTTCTTCTTGAGTATCTAATTTCATGATATGTGCAGGCTTGTTAGTATTTTGGAGACTGGCTTGGACTGTCGCTGTTACAGTACGAATAAGACAAGGGATAACACAAGGGAGGAGGAGGATACTGGCCAGTGCAGTGCCCATTATAAAGACTACTTTCTTCCACCACGCTCCTTTTAAGGACCAAAAGCTATCCCACTAATCTATGGACGCAATAGGTTTCCATTCTTGATTACCTACATATGCTATTTTCCTGATTTCTTTAGAAATGTTTCGAATTACCTCACTTTTGTCATCGATTTCCAAGCAGCATTCTGAGGTGTTGAATTTTCCACAGATGCCTCCTTCATTTGCTAATAGATAATCTACAGCCAATCAAATTTGGTACACCACTGCTTTAGTTTGTGTCAATTGGTTGCTTATGTAATCTAATGACAATGCTGTTTTATTAGAAATTATTTCTAATACTGCTTGGAGTCGAATTATAAGATTTTAAAATGTAAACTGGTGTCCGGTACCCCCAGGACCCATCCTGTGCCCATGTTGCTGGTCCATAAGTCTTTATAATTTTCTCTGGAGTCCAGACTTCTCCTTTCCAGGTTTGCTCACTCCCCAGGTCAATTGTAGTTCTTTTCTTTCGATTGCTTTTTCTTAAGGTGTCATAAAGGGGGATACCTAGTTGTTGTCCGGATTTGCGTGGAAGAAGGAAGAAAGCCGGCTTTATGATGCCAATAGTGCAACTACCTGACCAGTCTCCGGGGAGGTGTGTGTAAGCTCGGTTCCCACAAATCCAAAATAAGTATCTTGGTGCTTTCCAAAAAGAATCTTCTATATTAAATGGGTGTTCTCAATACTTTGAAATATCTTTCATTGCCCAGAAGGGGTTAATGTTATTAAATTCATCTTTGCATTAGTGTAAGTGGTAGTCGGTATTGTAAACACACCAAATGCTTTTTTTAATAGCCCAATATGTCTCTGGTGTTGTAGGGACCCATTCTTTGAGGAATTCTCTCACTGTCAGATATCTCTTACAAGGCATTTTCCCCACAAATGTCTGGTACCTTTTGCCTACTCTTATACACTCCTCTCCTATTACAGTCACCTTTAAATCCCACTGTTCTTTTGGTCTTTCTTTCCCTTTTGGAGGTGCTTCCCTTAGTTGTCTCCATCTCAGAATGTCAAGTGGTGTTAAGCTACTTCCTTCCCAAGGCCATACATCAGCCATCTGAGTGTTCCCACATACCCAGCAGTCTGTCAGGTTTAACTCATGGCTAATCTTTTCCATGAGATCAACGAACAGATTCTTTTCTAGGGGTTCACTTATTTCACTTTTGTTCCACATTACTGGCTTTTCTTTTATGAGGTCAGCCACTCCATTTGAATTGTTTAGTTCTTCAAAACAAACCCATTCTCTGACAGGGCATTCCCCAACTAGGCGCCGTCTAAAGTCGGTAGCACTTTTGGCAACCCAATATTTCTTTCCATCTTCTACACAGGTGGAAAGGGTGGCTATATCCAAACAGGTAGGATCAACGTGGGTGTGAACCCTTATCAGCGACTGCAGGTTTTCCCCATCATATATGGGTTGATAGCATTTGGTGCATGCTCCTTCTGACAGCTGAACCATTAGCACGGCCACTATCAGCTTCTCCAAGAGTCTGATACGAACCTTTCTGGTCTCGCTCAGTCTTGC
>JANPWX010016898.1:59290-70931 GCA_024734555.1 Trochalopteron elliotii
GATACGAACCTTTCTGGTCTCGCTCAGTCTTGCCTCTTGGATTCGGTGGCCTTTATGGGGTACCTGTAAGGCTTCACTAGGTCCATTCATACCCACTCCTACTTCTCCAAATTTGGTCTCTGTTAAGTCATGCTCTGTGAGAGAACGGTAGTAATTTTTATCTTTATCCATTATTAACTTTTAACAATAACACTTTAAAACTACTATAAAACTTGAAACACAAAACATAATAAAACTTTTTACAATACACCAGCAACTTGTTCACTGCAAATGCTTCTTATCAGTCTTTAGTCTTGTTAACCTGTCCCAGCTTCCTTTTTCAAAGTAAATTTGAGTGGGTTTGAGCTCTTGGACACAGTCCACTCAGGTAGATTGGTGGTTGCAACAGTGGGTTCCGTGTCTTGGGTATTATTTGGAGGTGGGAGGGGTCCCTTGACTCGAGTGAAGTGAGTCCAGCCCTTCTCTTGGGTTTTCACAGCTGTATGTGTGGTCAGCAGGACCTGAAAAGGACCCTCAAATTTAGGGGTTAGTGGGGTATTGGTCCATGTTTTTACGAGCACCCAGTCCCCAGGTTTTATCTGATGGAGGTCAGTGTCCAGAGGCGAGGCTTGAGGAAGATGCCCTCTTTTTCTAAGGTCTGCCAACGTGTTGCCAATTTTTCTTATATAATTTTGGGCTTCTGCTTCCCCGTCTAGGTAATCTCCAGTGCTGTAGGGAGTTAACAAGAAGGGGAGTCCAAACATCATCTCATAAGGTGATACTCTTATATCAGACCTGGGACGTACTCTGATCCGCAGAAGGGCTAGAGGCAAGCACTTGAGCCGATTCATGCCTGTCTCGGCAATTAATTTGGTTAATACATTTTTGAGGGTCTTATTCATCCTCTCAACTCTTTCTGAACTTTGGGGGTGCCATGGGGTATGAAGCCTCCACTTAATCCCTAAAGCTTTTATAGTTTCTTGTACCACTTGCGCTGTGAAATGAGGACCTCTGTCAGAATCTATGTTGTTTACTAGACCATATCTGGGGATAATATTTTCTAGCAATATTTTTACTACCTCTTGGGCTGTTTCTTTTTTTGTAGGGAAGGCTTCGACCCAATGGGTTAAATGATCTGCAATCACCAATAGGTGTTTGTAACCTTGTACTGCTGGCATCTCAGTAAAATCAATTTGTATGTTCTGGAAAGGCCTAAGGGCTATTGGCCTTCCTCCCAATTTGGTTTTTCTCATAACTTTTTGATTTATCTTTTGGCAAAGGGGGGCATCCTTCTGTGATCATCTTAGCCAAATTATACACTCCTACACACAGATGTTCTTGTAGAAAATGGTCACAGAGCTCCTGCGTACCCCAGTGTGTCAATGCATGTATTTCTTTTAATACTTTTTGAGCTAGCGCTTTGTTCAAAAACTTTCTCCCATCTGGGGCTAACCATTCCCCTTGTTGCCCCTGTTGCAATTCTAGGTCTTTTATGGCTTTTAACTCTACTTGATCATAAATTGGTTTCCCTACTTCGTTGTCTGGAGTGCTGTGAAGGGCAAAGATCTTCACTGCATCCCCAGGACTCTGGGCCGCTAGCTTGGCAGCTTGATCAGCAATTTGATTACCTTTTCCCTCAAAGGTATTTCCCTTCTGGTGTCCTCTTACATGCACAACTGCAATCTCTTGAGGTTTCATCAAGGATTCTAACACCAATTTAATTAGCTCTTTATGGATCAAGTTTTTTCCTTTAGAATTGAGATACCCCCTTTTTTCCCAAATTTTCTAAAATGTATGCACTATTCCAAAGGCATACCGGGAGTCTGTGCAGATGGTTCCTTGGTCCTGTTTCAATAGGCCCAATCCCCTCTTGAGGGCATAAATTTCACAACACTGGGCTGACCAGTTAGATGGTAATTTTCTTTTTTCTATGACTTTTAATTCCCTTTGTTGGTAACTTCGACTACTGCATAACCTGAGAATCTTTTCCCTTTGTCCACTCTAGAGGATCCATCTGTGAATAACAACCTCCCATATGGCAACGGTATGTCTTCAAGATCCTCTCTTGTTTTTGTTTGCAAATCAACAACTTCTAAACAGTTATGTTCTAGGTCTGGTGTAGGTTCTCCTGAAAGAAATTGTGCTGGATTTAAAATTTTTGACGTGGTTAGTTCTACATCCCTAGCTGTGGTTAGAATTACTTCATACCGCAGTATTCTAGAATCAGAGAGCCACTGGGCAGCTTTTTGACTTAACAGCGTAGTTGTTGCTTTCTATGTGTTTCAGGGCACTTCCATGTAAAAGCAAACTAATTGCGGCTTTCTTGGGCCAAAGGACAAGACCAGAAAGCGTCTTTTTAAATCAATTACTGTGAACCAGGCATGTTCAGTATGGATTTTACTTAGCAAAGTGTACGGATTAGATACTACAGGGTAGTTGGTATTAGTCTTTTTATTTACCTCTCTTAGATCTTGCACCAGTCTGAATTTGTTCTCTCCTTTCTTGACAGCTAGGATGGGTGTGTTGTGAGGGGACCTGCAGGGCTCAAGGATTCCTGCTACAAACAAGTTTGTTATAATTGGGGCTAATCCTTCCCTCCCCACTGCTGAGAGGGGATATTGTTTAACCCTTATTGGTGGTGTTCCCTCTGGTATGTTTACTTTTATAGGGGTGATGTTTAAGCAGCCATACTTCCCTTCCTCTGCCCATACGTTTGTGTTAATCTCAGCTAGATCTTCAATGGCTAACCTCATCATTTGTACAACCATTTTTCCCTCTTTTGGAATGATCCCCACCCTCAGCTGCACTTGCAAGTCTCTTCCTAACAAGCTCTTCTCAGTGTTTGGTAGGTATATCAGATCTGTGATATATCTCCTTGAATTTCCCCTGACTTCTACACACTCAACTATAGAAGCTTTAAAGGGCTTCCCTTCTGCACCTATAACATCACATAATCTTTTTCCTATTGTCAATCCAGCAGGGAGCTGTTTAAGACTGGATTTCTCCGCTCCTGTGTCAACAAGAAATTCAATTTCTTCATAGTGGGGACCCACTTCTAGGTTTACAATGGGCTCTTCATGATATTTATTTGGGTCCCCCATCTTATAGAGCCCATGACACCCCTAATCTTCTTTATTTTCCCCTTTCAACCATTTCTCGAGCATTTCCTGTTCTCTTACTATCCTTTCATCAAGGATGGCCTTTTTGCATTCTCTCCTGAGGTGTCCTTCTTCTCCCCAGTAAAAACAGGTTCTTGTTTCTCCTGGTCTCGGGGCAGTATTCCAAGGTAACACCCCTCTTCCCCTTCCTCGTCCTAGTGGAGGTTTAGTGCTGTCTCCACTCTGAGGGTTTTTACTGACATCTTTATTGTTCACTAAGTCTTTTACACTTTCTCTTGCTACTGCTACCATAATCTTGGTTTTTGTTCTAGTTTTCTCTCCTTCTCTTCTCAAGTACACTTTCAATGCCTCTCTCACTAATTCATTTATCTCCCTTTCTTGCCAATCCTCAAGCCTCTCTAGCTTCCTCCGGTTATCTGGCCAGGATTTTGTTGTTTGTTGGTTTAACAGGTAGGGTGAAATGAAAGGGGTTAGTTTGTGAAATGGGGGAATTAGGTTGTGGGGGACATGGTAGAGACGGGGAGGGCAATGGAGGGGCTGAGGAGGCAGGGGGTGGAATCATAGGGGACACCCCTCTTGTGGTGCTGGCAGATGGAGGAGTTAGTAGCGGAGGGGCTGGGGCTGTTAGTGGGGAGGAATAGAGTGGAGTGGTTGGGGGCAAAGTTGGAGGACTAATGGGTAACGGGAGGATTGCTAGGTAGTATTTGTGGAACTTGTGGGTATATTGGGGGAGGAGGAGATAGATGGTCAAGAGGGACCCACTGCTTATTTTCTTCTTTCTTCTCCTCTTTCTCATCTACTTTCTCTTTCTCTCTTCAACTTACAACTTTTTGTCACCTCTTCTTTAGACGTGCTGTTCTACCAACAAGTAGCATAGAGTATTTGCTCACTACAGGTGTTCTCCTGAGCTTTTAAATATTGATTTAACTGATCATACATCCACAAATCTGTGGTTCCACACCATGGCCACTGGTTAGATAAATCTAAAGTTGGCCAAACTTCAACACAATAATGGATCATTTTGATCCTACTTAGATCTTTAGTTTTATCATTACTTTCCCACGATTCTAACATTCGCCCTAGTGGGCTTTCTGGTGGGGTGTTCTTAATCTTGTTACTTTCTTCTACTTCTCTCTTTTTTTTCTTGTCTTGCTCTTGCATACACCCATTTTCACTCCACACTCACACTGGTACCCGTAGGTAGCCCGTAAGACTCGCCTTCAGAGTCTCGGCCACTACCCCCGCCAGTACCCACACTCAGGAGCACCGGAGGCAGTCTGGAAGACTCGCCCTTAGGGTCTCAGCCCCTGCCCCTGCAAGCCCCGTGGTACTCAGGAATGGTCTGGTTCCTGGCCCCACTTTTTAGGGCCCAGCCACCACCCCAGCCAATACCCTCTTGCGCCCCTGTACACCAGGCAGTCCCCGTTAGGCAGCTGATATGCCCGGGCCCTGGGGGTCAGCACTGCCTACTGCCAGGACTGAGTGTACAGTGTGTAGCTCACTCACTCACCCTACTGCCAAGCTTCCTACACCAGCTGAAACTTGTTTCCCTACCTCTCATGTTCGGTCAATACACCTCTCTCTAGGTGCCAACCGATACCTGTCACACTGCACCCTGTGTAGGTCACCCCAGCCAGTATCCACGGGTTCTGAGAGATCAAGCACTCCTCCCACCTTGAGTTACTCTGAACTCCCTGAACTTGCGCAGTGTGTGCCTATCCCCGACACCCGCAGACACGCTGGGCCGTGCCTCGGCCAGTGCTCTCAAACACTCCCCACACGTTGAGCTATCCTAAGCTCCCGGTACTAGTGTGGTACGTGCCTCACGCTCTTGCCCTCAGCCTTCCCGCACGCTTGGGACGGCCTCGGTGGCCCACCCCCGTTGGGAGGGCCTGCCCCACAAACAGCCTCTCACGGGCCACTCACACCCTAGGTTTCCTCCGCCCACTCGGAGGGGGGCCTCTAAGCCCCTGGGAGTGCTTTACTCACTCGCTTCCTCCTTTTCCCGATGGGCTCCTTTGCAGGAGTCACCACATGGTACTCAGAAGCCACACTCACTCGGGGGGGCCCAGGATGGTCCCTCCCCCATTCACACACTCACTCGCCTCCCATCACTAGGTCTTACCGAGTGCTCCTCGGCAGTGTGTCCCAACGATGCTAGGGAGCGTGGTCTTCCTGGTGCTCCGCAGCAGTGTCCCAATGATGCTAGGGAGCGTGGTTTTCTTGATCCAGGGTGGGGGCCAGCATTCCCAGAGGTTCGGAGCCAGATGACGTCCACTTCTGTCCTCTTCTGTCCTCTTCTATCCTCTTCTGGGTGTGGCCACTCCTGGGTTTCGGCACCATCTGAGAAAAATTGGGCAGGAGACGATGTTTCCTCCTTTAAATGCCTTTATTAAAGTATAGCTCTTTTAGAAGCAGGCGCCTCAGAGGGGGTGGGGTGGCCTCCACCGCAGTGCTGAGAAGGAGGGGGGGGCTGGACACTCTGCTGCTGCACACAGCCGAGTGGGGAATTAGCCTCCCCCCTCACAGGAGCATGCTCCCGACAATTCCAGTCCAATGTGATTTCCACTGATGAGTCGGATGTTCAGATTGCTCTTCTGGTCACAGGCGAGATCAAAAGGTCCTGGCATCAATTGGCCTGTACTCTTCAGTCTTTATTGTTATTATTCTTTTTGTTTTAAGTTGTTGTCAAAGAGTCTTAATTACTGTTTGTTTTGGAAGTTGTCCCGATTTTCCTGAGGTGTTGCATCCTGGGATCTTTAATTACCATAAGGGATGTTAGAGTAGGAGACGGGGCAGGGGGGGGTGAGATAGCCAGGCAGAGTAGAGAGGTGTAGGAGTCTTACATTGCCATGGAAACGACATTCTTGCTTGACAGGTCACGAAGATATATTACAAAAATGAGTACAAAGAGTTTCTAACATTTAACTTTACACTTTTATAACCAATATTACTAATACTTTCTAACTTTATGCTTTAACTTTTAGGAGTTGTTTTAAACCTTGTTTTTCACAGTAGTGGTCTTCTGGCATTCACCTCTTCACCTTTATTTCTCCCATGTGTGTTTTGGCCCTCTTGGCACGTTTTTAAGGGAACATATAATCTTAGAGTCTGTGTCCTTTTTATTTGCGCCCTTAGCCCTGTTCTTCTGCTGTTTAGGCTAGTTCTTCTAGTTCTTCTTCTGAGTATGCCAAAGGTTTCCCATACTTGTGGTGCTTAAATATATGCAAAAGGGTAACAGACACAGTGTTCAGTGTTCACTAAATGCTATCTCATATATTCTAAAATACTACTTAAAATACATTCTAACATACAATATATGTTCTTTAATCTACTATAAAAAATCAGCTAAAATTTCTCAAATCTTTGTCTCAGGTGATACTTCAGTAGCATCTGAGAGGATGGCAAACACTGAAGCTCCAGCTCCCCTCTGTTCAAAAGTCATCCAGGTGCTTGAGTTTAGAGGGAACTGCAAGGCTCCCTGAGTGGGAACTGCTGCCAACAAGGAAAGAAAAGCAACATTTTGGGGGCATATATGGCTCAAGTAACCCAGACAGCAGCACAATGAATAGGAGAGGTTTGAGAAGCAGGTTGTGCAGTTATCCCATTTTCCTCACACTCCATTTATTGGGACATAAAATCTGATTTCATTGAGCCTAAATATCACTATTTGCACAAGTAACAGCTTCAACAGCCTTGCTATTCATCCTGGGCTTTGGCATTTGTCACATTCCTTCACACCTGTTGAAACACACTCAGATTTCCAGCCTCAGACCCCCATCAGGGCTTGCTACCCCTGTCAGCTCTGCGGACACAGGTGGCTTTCCTCTTCCCATGGGAGTTCTGGCTTGGGGACACTGGGCTGGTGGGTTGTTCAGGACAGCACAGGGCAGTGGGGATATGGGGTATTTGAAGTCCCAGGGCTCCTCTTGTTGTGAAAGGGAGGGTTGGAACAGCCCCAGCACAGAGCCAGTCCCACATAGCACCTAGGAGCCCAGTGGTGATTTATGACAGCAAATGTCTGCTGCACCAGAAGTCTATTCATACAGAAAAAGAAACAATTTTGGAAAAGCCTCAGCCTTTGGAAGGCTCTCACTCTGCAGAATAGAGGTTGCTGATGAAATAAATGGGCAAGGAGACTCGCTCCTTTTTAATGCATTTATTAAGATCAGCTCTAGGTAGGGGGGGCTCAAGGGGCTGCGCACACCGCCACTGCTACCGATGGACGGACGATGCAGAGGAGGAGACGATCAGCTCTTCCACAAGGCAGAGCTAGGAGATCCCTCTCGCAGGAATCCCTGGAAAATCCTGCTGATTCGTTGGAAAGCTTGGGGGAGTCCTGTGTATGGGATACTTCTGAAGTTATGGTGACAAGCTGGAACTCAGGTCTGGTTGGTGTGAGGCTCTCCATGGTTCTGCTGACTTAGAGTGGTTATTTTTAGTTTTTGATTTGCGTTGGCTCATTGTTTTTAGGGGTTTTAAGTTCGAATTTTGTCCCACAAACACCTGAGGTCTTTTCATCTGCATGTAGGGCGGTGCCAGGTTTGTTTCAGTGGTTGCTATGGCCTGAGCCATGGTTGCTATGGCAGGAGTGGCAGCAAGGACAGTTACAAAGGAAGAGGTTTCAGGTAATTAACATTTGACAGACAAAACATTTAGGGAATTACCATAACAATCAGTCTGAGCTAAACGGCAGAGAAAAGCCCCACCATAGGCAAGGCAAAACTGAACTTAGAAATTGTTATTTTGTTTCTTTACAGGTTTGAGCTAAACGATAGAGAAAAAGCTCTACTATAGACAAGGCAAACAGTATCTAACTGAATTCAGAAATTGGCATTTTGTTTCTTACACTGAGAAGCTAAGTCTGGGGTGAGGTACAAATCTCTCCACCACAGTGAATTTTTGCTGCCTGACTCTTACGCATCCGTTTACAGAAATACAGAGTGCTAGAGAAAACCCGTTCATAGCACATCTCTGCTGGATAAGGTCACAAGCAGTTAAGTGTGTCCTCCCAGCCCCGTTCTGCTGAAAGGAAGTCAGGGCGCGACTAAGAGGTCAGTTGATGGGTGGCAGAATTTTGGAGCAAGAATCCCTCAAAGGAACATTTTTTGGCTCACCATTGCTACAAAGTTACAAAGGTTAAGCTGCACACAGCAATTACAAACCTCATGTTAGGAGAGTCATCTTTTAACTTTTTAAGTAATGTAGCTTTATTAACCTTCTATACCACATAAACACAACCTTGTGTGCACATTAAGCTCAGCATTTATATCACTGAATTTTTAAAGGTCCTCCAGTATTCTTGTGAACAGCAACTGTAACATAGTTGAATTTTCTCTTGCATATAATACAGAATATGGACACGGCTCTGCACAGGTTAAAATTGTTGTTGGGTTTTTTTAAAAAAGGCTTTGAGGCAAGCAGGGTACACAGCTGCAAGTTCCAGCCTAAATGATGACAGAGCTACAACAACCTTAAGGGTAATTTACTTTTCCATTCCAGTTCTGCTGGTGTTTTTCTCACACAGATCGCAATACCATGTGGGTATGCACCTCTGCAGATGGCTGTGTACAGCACACACAGTATGGGATAGCCCAGTACTAACAACTGGCATTAAAGGGGTTTCTCTTACAGTCTCAGAGTCTTGCCTTCAGTGTTTCTTGGTCAATACCCTCCCTATGACTGTTCACCTGAGGTGAATCCTGAAATAAAAAATTCTGCTGACTAATACCATCAAGTTCAGAAGACCTGAGGTTTGCCTAGGGAAAGGTCATATTCTTTACACACGTACCAAAGTCTTTACAGAGCATTTAACTGAGGGGAAAAAAAAAGAGCATCTAATCATGCCTTTTCGTTTGGTGAATCGTCTCCAAAAATTAAAAGGGAGTTAATGAACACAATTAGTCTGTGAAAAAACACAGAAGGCTCCAGATTTCTGAATGATTTCTGTAAGAGATGAGCTACATGGCACTGATCTCACAGCAGCAGTCAAATCCCATTTCCTTCCAAAATCCTATTGACCAGATGGTCCAGAAAACTCAAGGGAAAATTACTTAAATGTTTGGAAAGGCTTTCAGTGTTAAGTTAGTCTCCAAAATGAAACCAGACTACCCTTCTAGTTAGTCTTACAAGTGAAGTATAGCTCACTTTTCTAATGAATTTAAAACAGAGAGGAGATTCCAAGTTCAAAACCAAAAAAATCTGAATTCATGAGAAGCACTGGTGTTATTTTTTTCTAAACTGATCTAATCAGCTTTTTACAGCAGAAGCCCGGCTGGCAAAGGTTCCCCTCTCAAGCAAACCACAGGTCAGATGCACAGTAATAGTTCCTGAACAGCTACAAGCAGTTACTGTTCAATCTTCTAAATTTCTGTATTACTTGTAGGTATTGAAGTCAATCACAGCAGGACAGAAATGAACAGTGAGCTCTTGAGAGGAATAAAGAAATAAATACCCCTGCAGAATAATTTCAAGAAAATGGCTAAACACATTACAGCTGAAGAACCGCAGAGCCTTAAGCAATGCAGCACAGCATAATTACAAGCACACATGAAGCAAAAGCAGCAGTGAATCATTGGAAGAACTGGTCATAAGAGGTACCAATAGTTTCCTGGAATTAACTACTGAACAGCCCTACTGGATTTTTGAAACTCTCATCTGTCTTGCCCTGTTTAAACAAGCCAAATTAATTTTGTACAGGGCAAGATGAAGCAGTGAACTACACAGTGAGCTGTGTGTGGATAAAACAACACCAGAGCCCCAGCACAGGCTGAGGGCCCCCTGCCCTCCTCCCATGCACTGCTGGCTACACCTCCCAAAGTTTCCCTGCAGCATTTCCCACCAACAGCTGATCATGGATTGTCCCAAAACTGAGGTTCTCACACGCACTTCTGGCCTCGCTGAAGTCAACCAGACAATCTTAATGATTCTATGTCCTAAGGAATTTCTGCTGTTGAGTTTATTAGATCTGAATTTCTCTCATAAAGGGTCAAATTTCTGAAACAAAACAAACATCACTTTACAATGAAAAAAAAGTGTATTTTCAATGGTTTCTCTGTTGGAAAAGGTGTGATTGCACAGATCCTCTCACAGGTTTGGGCCAGAGCTTGTGACACAAGAAATAAACCTAAGCCACTGGTCCAGTGTGTCCACTTGTGTAAAAGTATCTCTGGCAAGCAACTGCAGGGCTGCCACCCAAAGTTCACAGCTGGTGGGAAATGAGGCTCTCCATAAAGCTACAGATGACAGCCAGATGGAAACAGAGAACACTCACTACTCTGACTCACGACACACATTCACATTCACAGGCGTAGGGATTCGACGGGATCGCCCTACTCAGGGTTTGTCAGCTGGTGTGTCACATGAAGTTTTCACAGGCAGCAATGGGAAACTCTGTGAACTTCTTCCACACCAAATACAACAGGGCCCAGGTATTACAGACAAAAAAGGGCATGCACAGAAACACATATAGAAATATTCAAAACTGAAACACTGAAATCCCCTGGCCTAGACCAAGGTACCTCAGATGTCAGTGAAGCTGCACCAGAACCCTTCTCATGATTGAGTCTCAAAGCCACTTCTCATTTTCCAAGCTCTGAACCCTATGTGTTTCCTTCACCTTGTAACAGCAATAGCCTGTCCAACCAGCTGCATCACATCTAAAGCAGCTGTCAAGAAAGACAAAAACAAAACAGTAAAACAACCTCAACATTCCACAAGGCATCCAGCTAATGCCAGCAACTTGCTGGCCTACACGTATAATATAAATTTTAAAAACTAGCATTTCTGCTTTAACATCTAGTTGTGCTCACTTTAAAAATTTACTTAAAAAGTTTAACCATCCACAAGTTTAAAAAAAAACTTCCTTTTGCAGCTCCTTTGCATATTCTGTCATCTACATCCAGATGCCAAAATACACCACCAAGAGCTCACTGCTGCTTTGGATAAATATGGTATTACGTGCCAGAGGAAAATTTTGCAGGATAAACTAAAACTCTACAGCATTGCCAAGGCACATATTTAAATAACAGAAATTTAAATAATCAGGTCACTACTTACAACAAAAGCGTAAATAGCCTTTGGGAAACATCAGACCTGCTTAGGCTGATCTGCACATGCACAAAAAGCCTAGTGTGCCCTCAGTGCACCACATTCACTGGCTCAAACCCCTTCCATGACATCTGAGCCATGCCAGGCTTAGCTGGGTTCACTGGGCACTCCTACTCCTCAACTCCCAGTGTGCCTGCCTGCAAAACTTGGCTATCTTCCACTGGGAGGAACAACAAAGCACAGCCCAGTGTCTCTGGAAACAAACCACCCTTCATCTCAGAGAGATCCCAAAGCAAGAATGGTCTAGCGCCCCCCAGTCATGCACTGGTGCTGCCTGCCCTCTTCTGCAGGGCAAAACACAGGAAAACTGGAAGACCCCACCACAGTAATTTGATTTTCAAAGTGTCCTGGGTTGACGGCGCCTCCTATCCCAATCGTGCAACTTTATCTCTATGTACTGCACTGTTATGTCTAACCGCTGCCCCCCCCCCCCC
>JANPWX010016899.1:0-11026 GCA_024734555.1 Trochalopteron elliotii
ATGAGATGAAGTGAGGTATACAGAAATGTTTTTCACTTTGAGAAATCTCGCTGAATAGCAAAAGAATTGTGGTATTAATTTAACACCTTCAGATCCTTTTGTTCAGACTTCAGAGAAGGAAAATAAAGAGAAAACGATTAAATGTTGTTCTGTGTGTAGCATGGGACACATCTTCTCTAAGCATTTAGATTGTCAAGAGAAAGAAGGTTTAAATGTGTCAGAGTCCAGGGCATTCCTTTGGTTGCCCTGGATGGTCACAGACCTCGGCAGACCCGAGAAAGAGAGTTTGAATCCTGGACAGGGGGGGTCTGTCCAGGGGGGGTTGCCTGGCACAGAGCCCAGAAAGACACAGGCTTTGATTTTAGTCCATGGAAAAAACTTCCAACATTGAGAGAAGAATTACAAGTCACAAAGGTGTGAAAATAGTAGTTTAGCACAGCACAGGGTGGAAAATTTGGTAGTTTTAGGATTCTTAGCATAGAGGTAAATGCGGGACAAGATGGAGGATTTAGGGTGTTGCCCTAAGTTCTTCTCCTTGTCCTCCATCTTCTGATGTGACGTGGGCACAAAGTAATGTAAGGAGATTGGGTTAAAGTAGAAATGACCTTTTTAGTATAGATAATAGGCATTGGCACGAAATTGTAAATAATATACACGTAACTATCTGTATAAGAAGGCAGCTACCTCCCATCACGGGGGGAGTCGCCCTGTGTCCGAGCTGCTGTGAACATCTCAGCCAGGCACAGAGGAAATTGTAAGATAAGAAATAATAAACATGCAAGAAACCAAGAAACACCAAGACCTTGAGACTCCTCTTCATTCTCGCGCCGAGCCCAAAGGCTTCAGAGGTACAGAGAGCAGAAAAAGACCCAGCTCAAACTACCACTGCCACCCGAACCACCAACCTAACTCTTGGGCAGAAAGAAACCCAATAAACCCGAGACCATCCCCCTGTCCATTGTTGTGCTGCTCTTCAGTGCCCGACTCTTGGGTACGTGAGCATCCACAGGAGGGACTTTCACAGCCAACTCCTCCCATGGGCAGCGATATCTTGTCCCAGTCCAGCAGCCCAGATGGGTTTCCCTCTGTGCTGCCAGTTGTCCTTTTTCCATCTTTCCAGCCACCCCACAGAGCATTTGCCACCATCCCCGGGTCAGTGCAGAGGTGCAGCACTGGCCATTTCTCTCCTCAGAGCTCTGGGCATGGTCCCAGTATTGCAGTGACTGCAGGGAAGGGCACCCCACAATGGGACATTTCTGGGTCAAATACAGACAGAAGGAGTGACAAAGTGTCTGTGCCTCTGGGTTTGGCCTGGCAGCCTCTGCCGTGGTTTGCAGGGAGCTGCAGTGTGTCCCGGCCCTGGCTGTGCCCGGCAGCGCTGGCCTGGGAGAAGGTGTCGGTGCCAGCTGGCCCAGGGAGCTGCAGCGTTTGGGGAACGAATCCCTGCTGGCCTCCTGCCCCAGGGGGACACTGCGGGGCCTCAGGGAGACAAGGGACCACTGTGACACTACAGAACCTCATGGAGCCAAGGGACCATTGTGACACATCTAACCCGAGGGGACGTTGTGAAATTACGGGACCCTATGAAACTGATACTGAAATCATCCAGATAGAAACTTTCTAACACAATTTGACTATTAGAATGTGTTCTGCAAATTGAGAGGGGCAATTTAAAGAATACAGACACCAATGAAAAGAATGGTCTTATTTTACTATAAATATAAAGGCAGCACAAATGTAGAACAATATATTCAATGAAACTATGTACTCGGCTTTAGCAACAAGCAAATGTAAGCAAGGTAATGCACTTAATCATTACTATATCAGAGAAAGCATAAAGATTGAGAAAGATACACCACCAATTGCCTAAATACTTTACCACCATCCAGAGTCTGCAGTCCCTGGGGGGCCTCATTTCACAGTGAGGATCTGGAGAACTCTTCCCAGCAACTGGCAAAATCCTATGCTGTGTGTCTACCCATAGGTGAGGTCTCCAAATTCCCCCAAAAAGTGGGTCCAGATTTTATAGGCCCAAAGTGACTAGATTATATTTTTAGCACAGAAACTCCTAGATCTGATGGTACATGTCCCAGTCAGCGGGGACCAGGGTTTGGCCAGAGCCCAGACCTCGAATGGGAGGGTTTTCCCCTAAAGTACCCTACAAACAAGCCTCTATTCATGTCAGTTGGGAAAGATTATTAAAATGATACATCTCTTGCAGAAAACTACACAAGGTTATACAGAGCTAGCAAAGGCGTATTTGTCATCTACTTTTAGCTAAATAATACCAGTGGTGTTAATCACAGAGTGCCCAGGATTCATCTTGTCAGTCAGCTCTGGCTGAGGCTGCTGCTCAGGCCCAGCACATCAGCAGGCAGGAGCAGGGGCTGAGCCTGGCCGTGCTGGACATGCTGCACATCACCAAGGAGGAGAGGCAGAGCCCGGGACTGCAGCTGTGACAGATGAGCCAGGGGTGGGGGACAGGGTGGCACCCATGGGACAGCCCAGCATGGCTGGGGACAGCCTGGCAGCCACTGGAAAGCCTGCCAGACACGGGGACATTGTGACACCTATGGAGAGAACCTGGAATCTGTTGGGAGAGCCTGACACCCATAGGGACATTCTGGCATCACTGAAGACAGTCTGATATCCCAGGGGACACCCAAGAACCCACCTCTGCCTCTCGCCCCTGGGGGCTGAGAGGTGCTGCCAGTGGCTGTGGCAGGGGCCCCACAGTGTGGGGACAAGGGTTCCGGCGGTGTCACCCCGGGGGTGTCCCCACAGCAGCTCCAGCACTTGTGTGACATCCCCGACATCCCCGACATCAGCACCGAGCAGGCAGCGAGCCAGGAGGGCGGCCCTGTGCAGAACCGGCTCGTCACCCTCCCCAAGGCCGACAAGCGGGCGCTGGGGAGCTGGGGGGGTTTGGGGAGCCCCCGGAGGCTCGGGGGGACGTGGGGCTGCCGCCCCGCCTGGTGCAGGAGGGGGAGTTCCCCAGGCTGCGGGAGGCTCGTTCCTTGGGGCCTCTCCTCGATGGCCACTCCCGGCTGAGGGCGGGTGCCCAGCGCTCCTTGTGCAGGGAGGTGGCCCCTGCCCGGCTCCTGGGGGACAAACCAGTGCCACGGGCCCCTCGGGGCCTGCCGGGACCCCCTGAG
Source organism: Trochalopteron elliotii (assembly GCA_024734555.1). NCBI lineage: Eukaryota > Metazoa > Chordata > Aves > Passeriformes > Leiothrichidae > Trochalopteron > Trochalopteron elliotii. The sequence goes on from JANPWX010016899.1 coordinate 3,156, forward strand.
CAGCCCCGAGCCGGCGGTGACGGGGGAAGGGAGGGGACAGAATCCCCCCGGGAGGGCCGGGTCCCCATCCCGTCCCCTGGGCACCCCGGGACCTGCGGGGCTTGGGGACACCGTGGTGAGGGCTGGGCACAGGGGTGGGCACGGGTGGTGCTGGGGTGTCCCCGAGGGGGACCACGGCCATCCCTGCCCTTGGCAGTGCCGAGTTGGCTGTGACCGAGCTGGAGGCGGCCGGGGGTGCCCTGGGGCTGTCCGTGCTGTGCCGCAGCCCCCAGGCCTTGGTCAGTTCCCTGCTGAGCGTCTGCGTCCAGGTGAGACCCCCACGGTACCCCCGGGGGTTTGGGGAGCCGGGAGCGTACAGGGCCCCGTCGCCGGGAGGGAAACACAGCCCTGGCAGCCGCGGGGACGGTGAGACGGGGAAGGGCACAGCCCTGGGGCTGCTGTGGGCACCCGCGGGGCAGGAGGGGTTTTTGGGGCTCCCGGGGGTCCCCGCCCCGCTGAGCCCGGCAGGGGCTCCACAGCCGCGCTCCGGCCGGGATTCCAAGCGGTGCCGGCTCCGCCGGGATGAGGACGGATACTTGTGGCTGTCGGGGGTGGCGCCGAGGTTCTGCAGCCTGCGGGAGCTGCTGGGCACCCCCGGCCACTGAGGGTTGCAGGCATGTCGCCCTGATTTTTCAGCCTTCTTAATTGTTTGCATTTCTACTGGAGTTTTCTCATGAACTGTAAGATATACAAAGACTGATGTTTTGTAAACAACATTCTTTCTGGAGGGAAGGACAAATTGATGGACTTCTGAGTTGACCACTGGGGTCAGAGAGGTGGTCCTCTCATCCCCCAATCCTTGATCAAATTCCAAACCCTATTAAACCCTGAATCATAATAAACTGTCTTTTTCTCTTCTCACTTCTCCACCTGATGGGTGAGTGTCGTTCTTTTCATGTTCTGATTGGGACACAGGCACAGGGGCCCAAATGTTCCTGGAAGCTGCCAGCTTGCCCTGCCTCAGAGGTGACAATGGGGAATATTTCAGAGGGGGGCTGTGAGGTCACAGAGTGGCAGTGATGTCACAGGGTCTGTGTGATGTCCCAGAGGGGGCTGTGTCATGAAGGCACCTCTGTGTCTGTGTGTGACAGAGGCACAGAGCAGCTGTGATGTCAGAAAGGGGCTGTGGGACATCACAGAATGGGATGAGTGAGGTCACAGAGTGGGCTATGCCATCACAGAGTGAAGTAGAAAACACAGAGTGTATTATGTGAGGTCACTGATCAGCTCTGGCATAACAGAGCGGCATTGTGACATTAGAAACCAGGCTTTGATATCACAGGGCAGCTGTGTGACATCACAGAATGGACTGTAACATCACAATTGTGTGACATCACAGAGCCAACTATGACATCACAGGGTGATCTGTGACATCACGGGGTAAATTGTGACATTACAGAGGCAGCTGTGACATCCCAGGGGAGCTGTGTGAGGTCACTGGGTTGGTCACTCTGCCCCAGCCCCCACTCACATTTCCCCCCAAGACAAGTCTCCCCTGCTGCTCGTGCCCAGCAGGGTCCCCTGTCCCCCTGGGTCCCCCCTGCCCCCAGCCCTGCAGCCTCCCCCAAGGATGTTCCACAAATCAACCCCCAGAGCCTGACACGGGGACAAGGGGCTGGACTGTGTGACCAGGACATCAAGGACAAGGATTCTCCAGGTCACTGTGGCCTGGCTTGGGTTCCCCAGGGCAGGAAAGATGTTTGGCAGCTGGAGCAGGGTTAGGGAAGGGCTCCAAGGTGGGGCTGGAGCCCTTTGGCTGTGAGGAGAGGCTGAGGGAGCTGGGCTTGTCTGTAGCAATGTATCTGTATAACAGGCCATTCTGATGCACCAGCCAAACTGGTTGTGAGTAATATTATCAAACCACCTCTACTTTTGGTGTTAGAGCTCTCAGGAATTCATCAAGGTTACTGAGAAAACAACAGGATCAAAAGTAAGAAGAGACCCAGAGAAAATGTCTGCAAAAATGTAAACCCTAGATAGGGGAAGCACAACGTGAGGATGGACGCTTGACCAGTTTGATGTCCAGAAGGATGTGTGCCTGCCTCATGAGGAAGCAGCTTAGCCAACCCAGAGATGTGAGCCCACGTGGACAGTAGAACTAGAATTTATAACTGCCATGTAATGTAAACAATGAAGGGCTTCTGTTGGAATCATATTGGTTCTGTTATTTAGTGGCCAATTTCCTCCCTGCACTGAGCCCTGAGCAGGGAAGGCTGAGGGGCTCCTGATCCCAGCCTGGCAGTGCCACCCAGGAGGTGATGGAGAACACAGAGCCAGGCTCTTCACCAGGGGCCTGGTGGGAGACAAAAGACAATGGGTGGAAGGGGAAAGAGGAACGCTGCAAGCATTACAGGAGGAGATGAAATGACTCAGGCTGGTTTCAGCATTTGCTCACCACCAAAAGCACCTGATTCCCTTCTCCATCCACCACTGACAGCTTTGCAAGTCAGGAATTGTTCAGGCTGTTTTATCCCCTTGTCACACAGAGCACCATGATACTACAATTTAACTGTGTTTACATCTATCACAGAATCATCTTAGTCTAAAATTGGTTTTGTACAGAAATCCCTTGTGAATGGTGGACATGTCAGATATTACTTGGATGTCTCACATTACTGAGGGAAGAGTTTCCATGTTCTTAAATTTTATCATGTTTACATCTTTTATTTCTTGGCAAGGAAGAGACATTTCCTGTGCCTCTGAGTCCCAACAGTTACCAACCACAAAGGACACAAATCTGATGAGTTGTGGTTCCCACTTGCACCTCCCTCCATACCCACAGCAGAGCTGCCTTGTCCCACAAAGTCCCTGGCAATGCAGGGATGAAGGGAACAGGACAGGCTGTGGGGATCAGGGGCAGGGCACGGCCAGGGATTTGGGGTAGTTGTGAGGCCAGGGCAGGAGCCGGCCCTTGGCCTTGCTGAACCTCATCCAATTGTCCTGGGCCCATGGCTCCAGCCTGTCCAGATCCCTCTGCAGAGCTTCCTGCCCTCCAGCACAGCCACACTCCCACCCAGCCTGGGCTCACTGGGAACTGACTGAGGGTGCCCTCGGTGCCCTCGTCCAGGTCATCCATCAAGAGATTTCACTGACCTGGCCCCAGTCCTGAGCCCTGGGGACACCCCTGGATGTGACTCCATTCCCCAGCACTCCTTGGGCCTGGCCATCCAGACAGATTTTGACCCAGGCAACAGATGCTGCAGAGGGTGCTGGATTCAGTTCCTGTGAGCCCAGAATATTGGGATTAGTGCAGCTGTAACTCTGCACAAGGGAGTTCTTCATCCACTTTCTCTCTTTTCCTCCCTGTGGGCTTGGAGAGAGCTCCTCACTTCAGCGTGTGACTCGTGTGTGCAAAGAGCAAATCTGGACAAGATTGGGGCAGGGAGGGTTTGGGGCATGTTGGGATCTGTGCTGGGCACAGAATGAATTTAACATTGGTCTGAGACTCTCTGATATGGAAAGCAGATCTTTTATGCAGCAGATGAATGACTTTTGCTTGATATGGAGCTGTGCCTTCCCTTGGTTGTGTTTGCTAACAATGAATGAACATCCCTCTGTGTCTCAGGCAGGTCCTTTTCCAAGGAAAGCAGGTGGGAGTTGGTGCCAATGAGCTGAAAGCTACATGTGCAGCCTGGAGTGGAGGAAGCTGAGATTTGCACAAGGCTGCTCTGAGTCCCAGAGGGTGGATGAGGGAAATGGTGGGGTGGGGATAGGGACAAAGTGTGATTGGTTGTCAGCCATGAAGGGTCTTGATTTTCAGATCTATTCAGACTGCATGAGGAGGTGCTGGGGATCAATATCAACTGGGGATTGCTGATTCCAATCTATAAACAGGAAAAGAAAATGAAACAGGACAAAACAATTCTCTCTTCATTGTTTTCAATTTAGTATATTCACTTTGAATACACTTCTGAAATCTGTCTAATTAACCACAGAAGAATTGAAGACTTCAATTATTCCCAGGGGCTTGTCTTGTTTGGGTGTTTTGAACAAATATGAATGAGCCTTTGTCAATGAATTTCTCAACTGAAGAACTCAAGAAAGAAGAAGGCTCTGGAAAAGTAAAATGCATCACCAATCTCCAAGTGGCAGAGGATCCATCCTCATCAGAGCAGCAATGAACAGAAATGGGCACAGCTTTGTGGCTGCCCCAGCTCTGGCATGGGCCCTGGGCCTGGAGCAGGAACAGCTCCTGAGGGCCACAAGGCCGGGGCTCTTGTGCTGCCCTGGGCACATGGGATGGCAGCAGGGGCTGCAGAGCTCTCAGCATCTCCTGGAGAGGAGAGCAAGGCACACAGGGAGCCTCCTTTTCCTTTGGCCAGGCACCTTCCCCATGGCTGGGGCTGAGCCCTCTCTGAGCTGCAGCTGCTGCTGTGCCTTTGCGAGGGGCTGAGGCCGTGGGGCCCCTGGCCAGAGCAGCCTGCCCTGAGCAGAGCTGTGGGGCCAGAGCCGACTGGGCTGTGCTGGGGAGAGGCCCTTGGTGCTGCAGAGAGCTCAGGGCAGCTGGCAGAGCTTGGAGGGAGCTGGGCTGGGCTGAGAGAGCCTGGCACAGAAACCATCAGTGTCCATCTCAGCCTGTGTGAGTGTGCAGGGGCCAAGAAAAGCACCCCAGGGTCCACAAGTTCTCTGTGTGGGAGCTGAGCTTGTGACCCCTTGAGCCCTCCCAGGTGCTGGGGCTGCACCTCCATCTCCAGAGGAGATGAGACAGATGGGGGAAGAGACAAAGAATTCCTGCTGGATTCTTTATTGTGTTTCCTTCTACAGGTGACCTGGATCCATATGTAGAGGTGGTGTTCTGTGTCAGATCATGCTGGCAGAGTGATAAGAATAATATTATTTAGCTGAAAATAATATTTCATTCATATTACACAATGAGAAAAACAAAGACACATATGATCAGAAGAGCATCTGAATTTTTCAGAGGATGAGAGACTCATTGTTGTTCCAGTAGTGAAACCTGTTCAAATATTCTCATCAGGGCTTCCTTTAGATGAGACGTGACCACCAGAGGCCAAGGCCAGCCAGAGCTCTCTGTCCTGTCTCCTTTTGTCTGGGAGCACCCTTGCATATAGGGAATTTTTCAGGGGGAGTATCAATTTTGACTGTGGGCACCTGGAAAGAGGGATGGTTCTTTTCAGGAAGGAAATAGGAAGGAAAGCACTGAGCCCCAGTGCTCCAGGGGCTGATGAGAGGCAGCCCTCAGCATTCCAAGATCAGCTGGACCTGTCAGGTGGCCCCTGCAAGGCCAAACCAGCCAGATCTGTTCCATGTTCCCTTGGTTCCATGAGGCCCTGTAGTGTCACAATGTTCTCCTTGTTTCTGAGGTGTCACAATGGCCCCTTGCTTCCATGAGGCCCAGCAGGGTCACAGTGGCCCTTTGGTTCTGTGGGGCCCTGCAGTGTCACCATGGTCTCCATGATTCCATGGGGCCTTGCAATGTCACAATGGTCTCCATGGATCCACGGTGCCCTGCAGGATCACAATGGCCCTTTGGTTCCACCAGGCTCTGTAATGCCACAATGGCCTCTTGGTTCCACAAGGCCCTGCTGCTTCACACTGGCCCCTTGGGACCATGCAGCCCAGCAGTGCCATAGTGATCTCCTTGGTTCCACGAATTCCCACAGTGTCACAATGATCACTTGGATCCATGGGTTCTCACTGTCCCATGGTCTCCACTAGAAGGAAAGTACAGAGCCCCAGTTTTTCTGGGGCTGATTAACAGTAGCCACCAGAGGGCAAGGCCAACCAGAGCTGTCTGTCCTGGCAGCTTTCATCTGGGAGCAATGGAATAAATATCTTGGATTCTATATCTTGGATATATGGAATTTTGGGGACAGAATCCCAATTTCAGCCAGGACCGCCAGGATGAGGAGGCCGGTTCTTTCCCATAGAAAGAAACGAGCAGAGCCCCCATGGTCCAGGAAAGGTTAGAGGTGACCACAAGAGGCCAAGGCCAGCCAGAGCTGTCTGTCCTGGCAGCATTAGTCTGGAAGAAACCCTTGCATAGAGTGAATTTTGGAGAAGTACCAATTTTGGCCATGGGTGTCTGGGCAGGAGGGATGGTTCTTTTCCACAGAAAGGAAAGTCCAGAGCCCCAGTGGTTCAGGGGTGCATGAGAAGAGACCCCCAACATGCTGAGGTCAGTTGAGTCAGTCAGGCCAAGCTAACCAGACCTGTTTCCTATTCCCATGGATCCACAGGGCCCTCATAAGTGTCACAATTGTCGTGCCATATTGGATCCTTTGTAGCAGGGTGCTGTGTCACACTGGCCCCTTGTTTCCATGGGGCCTTGCTGTGTCCAAATGGTTTCCTTGGTTCCACAGAGCTGCACAAGGACATAATGGTCCCCTTGGTTCCATGAGGCCACAGAGTGTCACAATGGTCTCCATGATTCCACATAATCCTGCAGTGTCACAGGGGTCCCTTGGTTCCATTGAGCTCCTCAGGATCACAATGGCCCCTTGGTGCATGAGGCCCAGCTGTATCAGACTGGCCTCTTGCTTCCACAGGGCCCACAGTGTCACAATTGTTCCCCCTTGCTTTCATGAGCCTTGCCATGTCACAGTGGTCTCTTTGGAACTGCAGTATCACAATGGACCCTTGGTTCAATGAGGCCTTCAAGTGTCACGAGGATCTCCTAGGTTCCTCAAGATCCTACAGAGCCCCTTGGTTCAATAAGGCCTTGTAGTGTCACAATGGACTGTTTGCTTCATGGGGACACAAACTGCCAGAATGGCCCTTTGGTTCCACAGGGCCTCAATGTGTACAAATGGCCTCCAGGGTGTCTTGTGGCCTTGATGTGTCACAATGGACCTTTGGGTCCATGATGCCCCAGAGTGTCACAATGGTATCCTTGGTTCCACGGTGTCAGAATGGGCCCTTCATCCCACAGAGACCCACAGTGTTCACTGTAGTCCCCTTGATCCAATCAGGCCCTGCCATGCTCTCATGGCCCTTTGGTTCCAGTCAGTCCCAAAGTGTCAGAATTGTCTCCATTGTTCCATGAGGCCCCACAACATCAATGTGGTCCCCTTGGTTCCACAGGGCCCAGAGTGTAACAATGGACTCTTGGTTCCATGAGGTTCTTCAGTCACAGTGGCCCCTTGGCTCCATGTGGCCACGCTCTGTCACAATGGACTTGTGGTTCTGTGAGTTTTCATTCTGCCAACAACAATCTCCTTGGTTCCACAGCGTCACCACGGACCCTTTGTTCCATGAGGTATAACATGGTTATACACAGTATAACATGGTTAGTTTGGTTATGTGAAATTCAGCAGGGTCACAATGGCCTCCTTTGTTCAACCAGGCCTTGCTGTGTCAGAACGGCCCCTTGGTTCAATAAAGCCCCACAGTGTCACCATGGGCTCCTTGGATCTGCAGGACCACAATGGACCTTTCATTCCATGCAGCCCTGCTGTGTCACAGTGGCCCCTTGGTTCCATGAGTTTCTGTGCTATCAACAATGGTTCCATTGTTCAAACAAGGCCTTGCTGTGTCACAATGGACTCTTGGTTCCATGAAGCCTTTCTCTGTCACAATGTACTTTTCATTCCATGAGGTTCCAGAGTGTCACAATGCTCTCCTTGGATCTGCAGGATCACAATGGACCATTGGTTCCATGTGGCTCTGCTGTGTCAAAAAAGATTTTGGTTTCATGAAGTTCCAAGGTGTCACAGTACACTCCTTGGTTCTGTGAGGCCCCAATGTCATCAAATTTACGAAATATCAGAATAGGACTCCTTAACACTAATTTGGTGTTTAAGAGGGCATCACTTATACAGGCTGGAGGTCTAACGTGTGGTAACTCATAACCTTACATGGACATGTGATTC
>JANPWX010016909.1:0-11595 GCA_024734555.1 Trochalopteron elliotii
TCCCAGTCCGGGAATCAAGGTTACTTTTTATACTCACAGGGTTATAGAAAATATACATTCTATCATCTGCTATAACTTCCTTCTATGTTTTAATTGCACGAATTTATAATCACATCTATTACATGTGCTTGAAGTAGATGATGATTTGCTTCCAGGAGAATGAAAGTGCGACAGGTTACAAAAGGCGAAGAACGAAGGCCCAGAGCACCGGGCTGGGTTGTGCAGCATGCAGACTGTAAGAAAAGCCTGGCTGCCACTACTCGTCCAGCCAAATACACAGTGGCAAGTTGTAAGGAAGCAGTTCAATGAGAGCTACTTGTGCTGCTACCTATTCTTCGTGCAGCCTTCTGTGGAAGCAATTGCACCTTGCCTTTAGGCTCTGAGATGCAGACAACACAATGATAGATGCAGTGGGGAAGGGAAAGACACAGTGATTGGGTTAGTTTGCTGTGACTTACGTGAGGAAAGTGGAAGCTGCAGCCCTGCACTGGCTTTTATTCTAGAGCTTTTTACTGTAAGAGTAGCTGCTAAAAGTTGGCAACTGAGCTGAGAGAGTGGAAAATGTAGATGGGCACGCCTCTGAGAAGGAAGAGAGGCAGTGTACTATGCTCTGTTTCAGTACTCTTTGGAGAACACAAACTTTAAGACCACCTTCTGTTGCCCGATACCCAGAGTAAAACACAAACCAACAGAGTTGATTTATGCGGTGCTTTATTGGGGCCCGGGGACCTGAGGACTAGCGTCCCAAGTCAGAATCCCGAAGACCCTCATTTTACAATCAGCTTTTATATCCTTTTACAACTGATTACTTCATTAGTGTACGTGCAAAACCCCACATCCCAAGTTACAATAGATACATATATCAAAATCAAATTACACTCCTTGAAGTCATAAAATTTCACATGGTTGTCTGCTCCAAGACTATGGTTTAGCTCCTGTGGTCAAACTCCCACCACCAGATACCCATGGGTATGTTATACTTTAACTTAATCTCATGGAAACATCTAACAGTTTCTACCTGTTTTGTTCTTAGCTAAGCCTTTTAAGTCTCAGGAACCTCAGTACATTCCCATGGCACATTCCCAGGATTCGGGCTTACTTCTAATAGGGAAATCTTCAAGCCTTAGCATGACTACTACTACTTCATTATTTAATTTCTCCCAACCCCCCTTTGGTAACACTTCTGTTCTGCAGAACTCTGCAACACATGGTGTAAGGGAGACTAGCACCGCGTTTTGAGATGAAGTTCAACAGCTGTGCGATACTCTTTTGAGCAGAAAGAGCATGCTCAGCTGCCCCCTATTGTGAACCATCTTTTCCTGGACTTTTGCAAGTTGGTACACTGCTCAAGCAAGCCTGCTTCATTCTTTGCCTTAGGTGATTCAGACAGAACTCAAGTCCAGCAGTGGTATTCAGCTTTGCTGCTTTACAGTGCACCTACTACTCACAACCACTGTATGTTGTGCACAGTTTTTCCTCGGCTTTAGTATACACTCATATCCTTTTTGTTTTGCAGAGTCCAATCTCTCCATGTATCTCTGGTTCAGCAAAATGCAGCAGGAGAGAAGCACCTGCTGGATTAGTCCTATATCCAAGGCATTCAACAAAGCACCACAGTCTGGGCGACGAAAAAGGGGACATGAAGAACATGCTTTTGTCTGAGCACGTTTTTCTATGCGGATGTTTATCCATGTCTTTAGTCCTTTTGAAGCTGTAATTTGCTCGGTGTCATTCAAGCAGAGAAGAACCCTGCAAAATAGGTCTGGTGGCGCTTGGCATGTTGTAAAAGAAAGAGGACTGCCCCTCAAATATGGCCCTGAACTGGCTGTTTTTCTAGAGCCATTTGCTGTAAGAGCAGCTGCTGAAAGTTGGCAACCAAGCTGCGAGAGTGGAAAACGTAGATGGGCACGCCTCTCTGAATACCATTGCTGGGCTTTCAGTGATGTCCAGATCACACAAGGCGAAGAATGAAGCTACAGAGCAGTGGACTTGCTTGAGCAGTGTAGTAAATTGCAATAGTCCAGGAAGAGATGGTTCACAATCGGAGTCAGCTGAGCACACTCTTGCAGCATTAAAAAGTATCGTGCTGCTGTTGAACTTTATCTCAAAACGTGGTGTAAGTCTCTTTGCTTCCCTTGGAGTACAAAATGCCTCCTCCAAACTGACATCAGCAACCTGGGGGGGGGGGGGGGTGTGTAGTTTTTTTTCCATGGAAAAGAGCCAGCGTTCGTGTCCAGAAGCCTATGGCTGGAAGTGAGTTTCTGCCTTCTTAAATTTCGAACGGCCCAGGTTTTCAAACAGACCAAAGCTGCAAAAACCTAGGACACTTTCTGCCCTTGGAGTGCCAAATGCCTCTTGTAAACTGACATCAGGAACCTGGGGGAGTGATAGTTGTTTCCAACAGAAAAGGGCCACCGTTCATGTCCAGGGGCCGGGGGCTGTGATTGTTATTCTGCTTCCTAAAGTTAAGAACAGTGCAGGATTTCTCCCAGATCAATGCTGGCAAAACCTAGGACTCTGGCTGGCAGCCCTTGCACCGCCAAATGCCTCCTCAAAAGTGACATGAAGAACCTGTGAGCGTTAGTTTTGCTTCACATGGAAAAGTGCCACTGTTCGTGTCCAGGGGCCTTTGGCCAGGAGTCGGCATCCTAAAATTAAGAAGTGCGAAGGATTTCTCCCAGACCAAAGCTGCCAAAACCCAGGACTCTTTCTGCCCTTGGAGTGCCAAACACCTCCTCCACAGTGACATCAGGAACCTTGGGAGTAAGTTTTGTTTTCCCATTGAAAAGGGCCACTGTTTGTGTCCAGGGGCCGGTGGCTGGGGGTGGGCTTCTGCCTCCTAAAAGTACAAACAGTGCACGATTTCTTCAAGACCAAAAGTGCCAAAACCTAGGAGCTTGGCTGCCCATGGCGTGCCAAACGCCTCCTTCAAAATGACATCAGGAACCTGGGGAGGGGTGAGTTTAGTTTCCCATGGAAAACCGCCACCATTCATGTCCAGGGGCCGGTGGCCCGGGGTGGGCTTCTGCCTCCTGAAATTAAGAAGTGCGTAGGATTTCTCCCAGACTAAAGCTGCAAAAGCCTAGAGCCCTGGCTGCCCTTGGCATGTAGAATGCCTCTTGCCCTTGCACTGCCAAATGCCTCCTCCAAACTGACATCAGGAAGCTGGGTGGGTGAGTATTGTTTCCCCTGGAAAAGGGCCACCCTTCGTGTCCAAGACCCCATGGCCAGGAGTGGGCTTCTGCCTCCTAAAATTAAGAACTGCAAAAACTTAGGTCTCTGGCTGCCCTTGGAGTTCCAAACGCCTCCTCCAGAGTGACATCAGGAACTTTGGGAGTGAGTTTATTTTCCCTTGAAAGGGTCACCATTCATGTCTAGGATCCTGTGGCCAGAAGTGGGATTCTGCCTTCTGAAATTTTGAACGGCGCAGGAATTCAAACAGACCAAAGTTTCCAAACCTGCCTTTTGTTTCGCATGGAAAAGGGCCACTGTTCATGTCCAGGGGCCTGTGGCCGGGAGTGAGCAACTGCCTCCTAAAATTAAGAAATGAAAATGATTTCTCCCAGATGAAAGCTGCCAAAACCTAGGACTCTGGCTGCCCGTGGCGTGCCGAATGTGTCTTCTAACTGACATTAGGAACCTGGTGGGGTGTATTTAGTTTCCCATGGAAAAGGGCCAGCGTTCGTGTCCCGGGGCCGGTTGCCGGGAGTGGGTTTCTGCCTCCTAAAATAAAGAATGGCAAAGGATTTCTCACAGACCAAATATGCCAAAACTTAGGACTCTGGCTGCCCCTGGAGTGCTAAACACCTCCTCCACAGTGACATCAGGAACCTGGATGGGTGAGTTTTGTTTCCCCTTGAAAGGGCCACCGTTCATGTCCAGCAGCCTTTGGCGGGGAGTCGGTTTCTGCATTGTAAAATTAAGAACGGGGAAGGATTTCTCACAGACCAATGCTGCAAAAGCCTAGGGCCCTGGCTGCCCTTGGCATGTAGAATGCCTCTTCTAACTGACATCAGGAACCAGTGGAGGGTGAGTTTAGTTTGCCATGGAAAAGGGCCACCGTTCGTGTCCTGGGGCCTGGGGCTGTGATTGTTATTCTGCTTCGAAAAGTTAAGAATAGCACAGGATTTCTTCAAGATTAATGCTGGCAAAACCTAGGACTTTGGCTGCCACTGCACTGCCAAACACCTCCTCCAAAATGGCATCAGGAACCTGTGGGTGTCAGTTTTATTTCACATGGAAAAGAGCCACCGTTCGTGTCCTGGGGCCTCTGGCCAGGAGTCCGTTTCTGCCTCCTAAAATTACTAGTGGCACAGGATTTCTCCTGGACCAAAGCTGCCAAAACTTAACTCTGGCTGCCCTTGGAGTGCAAACTGCCTCCTCCAAAAAGACATCAGGAACCTGAAGAGGTGAGTTTTGTTTCCCCTGGGAAAGGACCGCAGTTCATGTCCAAGGGCCTGTGGCTGGGAGTTGGTTTCTGCCTTCTAAAATTACATATGGAGCGGGATTGCTCAAAGACGAAAGCTGCCTAAAACTAGGACTCTGGCTGCACTTGGAGTGCCAGATGCCTCGTCAACACTGAAATCAGGAACCTGGAGGGGTGAGTTTTGTTCCCAATGGAAAAGGGCTACCATTCTTGTCCAGGGGCCTGTGGCTGGGAATGGGCTTCTGCCTCCTTTAATTATAAGTGGCACAGGATTTCTCCTAGGCAAAAGCTGAAAAAACCAAGAACTCTGCCTCTTCTTGTAGTGCAAACCACCCCCTTCAAGCGGACCTCAGGAACCTTGGGGGTTGAGATTTATTCCTCATGGAAAAGGGCCACCATTCTTTTCCAGGGGCTTGTGGCCGACAGTTGGCATTTGCCTTCGAAAATTACAAACAGTGTGGGATTGCTCCAAGACCAAAGCTGTAAAAACCTAGGATGCTGACTTTCCTTGGAGTGCAAGATGCCTCCTCCAAACTGACATCAGGAACGTGGAGGGGTGAATTTTGTTCCCCATGGAAAAGGGCTGCCATTCATGTCTAGGGGCCTGTGGCCTGGGGTGGGCTTCCGCCTCCTAAAACCACGAAAGGCGCAGGATTTCTTCAAGACCAAGGCTGCCAAAACCTATGGCTCTGGCTGCCCCTGGAGTGCAAACTGCCTCCTCCAAACTGACATCAGGAACCTGGGGGGGGTGGGTTTTGTTTCCCATGGAAAAGGGCTACCATTCGTGTCCAGGAGCCTGTGGCTTGGAGTGGGCTTATGCCTCCTTAAATTACAAGTGGCGCAGGATTTCTCCCAGACCAAAGCTGCCAAAACCTAAATCTTGCTGCCCTTGGATTGCATACCGCCTCCTCAAAAGTGAAATCAGGAACCTGGGGGGTGAGGTTTTTTTCCCATGGAAAAGTGCCATGGTTCATGTACAGGGGCCTTTACCCAGGAGGGTGCTTCTGCCTCCTAAAATTTTGAACATCGCAGGATTTCTCCCAGACCAAAGCTGCCAAAGCCTAGGACTCTTTCTGCCCTTGGAGTGCCAAACGTCTCCTCCTATCTGACATCTGGATCCTGGGATGTCGCCCTGATTTTCAGCCATCTGATTTTTGTTTACATAATTCTACTGGAGTTTCTCACGCATTTAACATAAACAAAAGTAGATTGTTTTAATTCCTCTCTGTGATGGACTGCTAGTTTGACCACTGGGGTCAGAGGGGTGTTCCTCTCATCCCCCAATCCTTGATCAAATTCCAAATCCTATTTAAACCCCAAATCATAATAAACTTCCTCTTTCTCAGCTCACCTCTCAACCTGACGTGAGTGTCGTTCTTTCGTGTCGTGCAGTGTGACACTGGGAGGTTTAGGTTTTTTCCCCACGGAAAAGGGCAGGCATTCGTGTCCAGGGGTCTGTGGCTGTGAGTGGGCTTCTGCCTCCTTAGATTTTGAACATCGCAGGATTTCCTCCAGACCAAAGCTGTAAAAACCTAGGGCTCTGGTTGCCTTTGGAGTGGAATCTGTCTCCTCCAAATTGACATCAGGAACCTGGGAGAGTGAGGTTTTTTTTCCCATGGAAAAGGGCCACCGTTCTTGTCCCGGGGCCTGTGGCCAACAGTTGGCCATGGAAAAGTTTTGTTTGCCATGGAAAAGGGCCAGCATTCATGTCCAGGGGCCTGTGGCCATGAGTGGTATTCTGCCTCCTAAAATTACGAATAGTGCAGGATTGCTCCACAAGCAAAGCCGCCAAAACCTAAGACTCTGGCAGAGCTTGGAGTTCCAAACGCCTCCTCCAAACTGACATGAGGAGCCTGAGAGGGTGAGTTTTGTCTCCCATGTAAAAAGGCCACCGTCCATGTGCAGGGGTCGAGTGCTTCAGACACTGCAGAAGGCGGCAAGCGCTCTGTTGGTTTGCTCAGTGCAGAAGCACTCTTCCTTCTCCCTTTTCCCAGCAAGCAGAGAAGCTACTGCAGCACCGTTCCTGCCTTTTCCATCACTAGATGAGATTCTGCTACAGTTTGATTTTTCCATGCCTGCAGCAGCAAGAGCAAAAGCGTTGCTGGCTATTTGCTACTTTCCCAGGCCAGAGCTGTCAAGAACTAAAAACTGCGTTTTGCAGAGAGAATAGTGCTTTCCACTGTGAAGCAGAAATTACATAGGAGCTAGAGCATGTGCAGAGGACAAGGGAGCTGGGAAAGGATGTGGAATACAAGCCCAGTGAGGAGGTGCTGAGGGAGCTTTTGCCAGAAAAACTGCAGGCTCAAGAGGGACATTCAGGCAGACTTGCAGAAATGCCTACAAGGCAGTGCTCAGCACAAGGGCTGTTTCCCTGCCAGACATCGCCTCCTTCTGCCAAGTGCTTTAGACACTGCAGTAGGTGGCAGTCACTCTCTTCTTTCTGTTTCTGTGCTTGTGCTTTGTCGGTTTGCTCTGTGCAGAAGTACTCTTCCTTCTCCCTTTTCCCAACAGGCAAATACTGTACTGCAGGAATTATCCTGGGTTTTCCATCACTAGATGAGATTCTGCTACAGTTTGAGTTTTCCATGTGTGCAGCAGCAAGACCAAAGGCGTTGCAGGCTATTTGCTACTTTTCCAGGTCAGAGCTTGTCCTAGTTTAGGGCAAATTTGGGAGGAAACCTCCAAATGGGGTTCCTCTGGAGAGTAAACCCAAACAGCTCCTCCCCCCAGCCGATCTGGGAAAAGAACTTCCTCAGAGAAAAGTGGAAAAAACTATTTATTTAACAAACAAAATGCCCACAAGCATAAAGAATTATTAATATTAATAATAATAATAATAATAATATGAAACAATAAAACCTCTCGCCGCTCCAAAGAGAGATGGCAAAACTGAGAGTCCGTGCCAGGAGTTAGCTCAGCTCCCTCAGTCTGTTTATCAGTCCCAGTCTCTTCGGTGCTGGAAAATGCCGGGTCCAGGCCCAGTGGGCCGCAGGCGCAAGATTCCAGTGCTCCTCTGGGTTTTTTCAGTCCAGAACAGATTTAAACAGTCCCAAGAAAAAAAGGGAAAAAACAGTCCAGGAAAGCTTCTTTGCCTCAGCTAGCTAGACTAACAAAAGGAAAAAAAACTCTCCCTGGCTGCTGTCCGTGCATCTGACGAACGCACACAGTCCCAAGGATGAGAAAAAAGGATCCTGAGGAGTGAACACTGTTTTTCAAAACAAACTGCCCACTTCTTCTTTCCCTGCTCACTCTCAGAACCGGTCTTAAAGGTACAGAACACAGAACAGACGATTGGGGATACAGGCATCACAGTCACCCTAGGACAGAACTGTTAAGAAAAAAATGCTCTGCTTTGCAGAGAGAACACAGCTTGCCGCTGTGAAGCTGAAAGACATGGGGAGGCTCGGGCATGTGCAGAGAAGGACAAGGGAGCTAGGAAAGGATTTTGAAAACAAGGCCAGTGAGGAGGTGCTGAGGGAGCTTTTGCCAAAGAAGCTACTGCAGTGCCATGCGTGCCTTTTCCAGCCCTGGAAGACAATCTGTTACAGTTGGAAATTTTCCATGTCATCAGCAGCAAGAACAATGGCCTTGCTGCCTAGTTGCTTGTTTTCCGTGTCAGAGCTGTCAAAAACTCCAAGCTCTTTTTTGCAGAAGAAACACTGCTCTCAGGAATTGGTTTGTGTGCTTGTTTTTGTTGGTTTGCATGGGGCAAAAGCCCTGTGTGTTTTCTGTGTTCGCAGCAAGCAAAGAAGCTACAGCAGAACCCTTCCTGCCTTTTCCAGCCTTGGAAGGCATTCTGTTACAGTTGGAGTTTAGCCATGTCTGCAGCAGCAATAGCAAAGGCCTTGCTGCCTAGTTGCTTGTTTTCCATGTCAGAGCTGTCAAGAACTCCAAGCTCTCTTTTGCAGAGAGAACACTGCACTCAGCATTAGTTTTCCATGCTTGCTTTTGTTGGTTTTGTGAAAAACGAGGTTCACTTTCTATGTAGATTTTAAGAGATAAGTTTAATAGAAAGTAAGACAATTAGGAGATAGGAAAAAAGCAAGGTACGGCCGGCCGAGTGACTTGGCATTCAGCCAAGTCCACATCTTGCTGCATCAGCGACATTCTTTAAATGCCCTTTCTATTGCATCAGTCTGTTGAATATTCATTTTTTTCTAAAAACTATTTTCCATACTCCTGGAACTGTTTTGCATGGTCCCTCCTTGGGTCCGCCTTTTCAGAGCATGCGTGTTTTTTGGCTGTGTCTTCATTATCACCTCCAGGTTGGGTCTTGGTCCACACTTTCTTCAGGTGGTAGATGCTGATAGTCGGTGTATCAATAGCAGGGCCTTCTCTACGTGTTCACTGGATGTTACCCCGACCAAACAGACAGTTTAAGCACACTATATCAACTACTACCACTATGTCTATTTTTCTTTACTAATAGCAGAAATAAAAACCTTATATTTTTAATACAATGTTATTATTCATATAACACACACACTTTGCGAAAAGCCAACTTTATAATATATATCTATAACAAATCCCCCTTTTTGTCTTTTATAATTCATTTGGCTTGAGCCATATTCCTTGTTTTCTACTCTCCATTATTCGTTCATTTCTTTCACAAATCAATTTTGCTTCTTCAAAGGGGTCTTTTACATTATTTTGTTTCTCTAACACCATGATCTTTTGTGCCATTCCGGATGTAGTCAATTTTGAGTCTGTAGGCATTGTTACCACTTGCATGCCTTGGACTACATTTGTGATCAGCCGAATAAAACAGGGGATTAAACAAGGAAGGAATATCAGGCCAGCAGTAGCACACAAGAGAAAAAAACCTAGTTTTTTCCACCATTCTATTCTCAGTAAATTATCCCACCAGCTGCTTTTTAGCATTGATTCCCACTTTTGGACCGGTACATGAGCTATTTTTCTGATATCATTGACTATACCCAGAACAGCATCTCCATTGTCATTTATTTTCAAGCAACAATCTGATGTATTAAATTTTCCACAAACACCTCCTTCTTCAGCTAGTAAGTAATCTAAAGCTGACCTATTTTGATATACTGCTGCTCTTGTTTGGCGTTGTTGACTTGATATTAATTCCAACGCCTGACCAGTTTTGTTTGTTATTATTTCTACAACAGCCTGGAGTCTTATGATGCGGTTCAGCATATAAATTGGGGTTCGATATCCCCAACTCCTATCTTGTGCCCAGGTAGCTGGCCCATATGTGTCCAATATGCGTTCAGGGGGCCATTCATCATCCCCCCATTTTTGAAATCCTCCAATCACATCCCTCTTATTTCTTTTCAAGTCCTCATAAACTGGTATCTCTAATTGATCTCCCTTTTGTCCTGGTAAAAGAAAGAATCCTGGCTGTATGATTCCCAAAGTGCAACTCCCTTTCCACCTAGAGGGGAGTCTTGGGTATGCCCTCTTTCCACATATCCAAAATAAGCCATCTGGTGCTTTCCAATAAGCGTTTTCCCGTTGATTTATATATTCTCCCAAAATTTAGATATTTCTGGAATCTCAAAATAAGGATTTTTTTCTGTATCATTACACTGAAAAAGTCCAACTTTGTTATTATATTTACAATTTCCTCTTTTCATTTCCTTTTGAGTCCAATACCAAGTTGGTTTTTCTGGGATCCACCAGGTAGAAGTTCCATTGGTTACTTTATATCTTTTAGAGGGAGTGTTTCCCACTTCATTAAGAAAGTTTTTTCTAGTGTGCCAGAGACATTCTTCCCCTATCACTGTTGAGCTTAAAATCCACCCTTCTGGTCGGTTTTCCCCTTTTATATTTGTCTGGTTCCACTTAAGGAGTTCTACTGGGCCTAAGTTACTGCCTTTCCATGGCCATTCTTCTGACATCAAAGCCCCTCCACAGACCTAACAGTTGGTTATGTTAAGTTCTTTGCTGATTCTTTCCCCCAATTCCACAAACAGATTTTTCCCTAGTGTTGAGATATCTATTTCTTTTTCTAATTTCTGGTCCAGTTTTGTATACAAATCTTGGAGTGAAGTTTGTACAGGGTTCGATTGCTGCGCTGGCTTTGTTTTTTTGTTCACTAGTTGTTCTTTTACTAAGTCTTGGGCTTTATTCTTAACAGTATATGTGAAGCAAATTTATCTTTCCCCTTTTGGACATTTATTTCTCATTTTGTCACCACTGGTCTCTAAGTTTTCTGCAATCTAGTATTTTTTCCCATTATGCATACAGCTATCTAATTTGGATGGGTTATAACAGTGACCATTGATGTGAGTATGGGTGATAAGAAAGGAACCTCGGTGTCTTTCCATATACAATTTTCTATAGCATTTGTGACGTGACTATGCTGATATCCCATAAGGGAAGAGACACAAAATGAGTGACAGAAAAAGGAATGACAGAGGTCTGGCATGGCTTATACTTCTACCTTCCATGCCTATGGGGTTGCAACCCACAGCAGGAATATATGATCTTCTTGGTGGCAAGTACAGCGGCTAACCCAGTCTTGCCCTCTATTTCCTTGTCACTTTCTTTTTGTTAATTTCCAGGCAAATCGTCTTTAATATTTCCTCACAGTTTCTCAGGTATTTTCCCACTCAACAGGCACTAGTATTTCTAATACACAAAACAAAGTTACTATTTTAGCTGTTCTTAGTTCTTACCAGAATGGGAAATAAATTTGTCACTCAACACTTAAACATTTACATTTAACTCAGCTAATATGTCCAATACTGAGATGAATCAGGCAAGGTATATGGAGGTAGTAACTCTTTTTCTTTTGTCTATAAGTCCTAAGGTGAGAATATGAGAATCCTCTGGCTGAAACAGTCCTGATCCTCCTATTTGGAGTGGAAGTATTTATTTCAGGGGGGAAATAATGGAGATGTTTCGGAATTCTTCTAGGCTGAACTTGGCCTTATTTCCCAATTAGGTGGTATTCTTTGTATATTTCTTGGATCATTTTAAGTTCTCTCCAGTTCATCACCACCCAGTCCTCGTTTAAGAGTTAGTTTAGTATCACCTGGTTTTAGAAGTTATAGTCCATTCCTTTTGGTTCTTCCATGGGTCTTTTAATCCTGCTGGCATTGAATTCAAAACATGCAGCTTTAGTTGCAGCTTCAGTTGTTTGGATACCTGAAAAAAGCATCTTTTGTTGTGGGGTTAGAAGAGCTATCAAAGATATA
>JANPWX010016909.1:11988-24210 GCA_024734555.1 Trochalopteron elliotii
TCCCCTTTAAGGGGAGAAGCTTGTTGGCCAGCAGCGTCTATGGTTACTATGAGGACAGTGGCCAAAGCAGGGGCTGTTGGGACAGGTAGGGCTTCCGGTGGAGCTGCTGCAAGCCATGCTGCTGGAACTGGGCTGGGGCATGTCCCGGCATGTCTATCGGAGCGATCCCCCTGACCATGCGGTTGGAGTTGGAGCAAACACAGACGCAGCGGAAAGGAGAAGGAACCATGAGATTGAGCACTCCCTGAATCTGCAGCCCCCCACCCGTGGGATCATCAGCCCCCCATGCAACAGGTGACCAGGGAGGGGGAGCTGGGCCCAGATATCCTGGGGGCTCCCTGGGTTGTGTTTTTTTGGGGGGATGTTTGGAGAATGAAGAACTCCAAAGCTAAATGGAAAATGCCCCTTGGTGGGACATTGGAGGGTCCCAGTGGCAGCCTCCAGCAGAGGCAGCCTGGAGGATCAGAGCCCTGTGTGCCCCAGGACCCCAAAAGAGGGGGGAAGTGCCACGATTGGCAGGACCCTCAAAAGCCTGGAGAGGGGCAGGAGGGACTCCTTGGACCCCCTGCACCCCAAAGCAGAGAATAAGGGGAGAAGGGACTCTGGGATACCCAAAACCCCCAGCATCCACACGTGGGGAGATGGAAGAAGAGGGGAACTTTTCTGATTCCTGGGACTCCCAGCAGCCTGGGGAGGGCAGGGATCGAGTAGATGGGGGACCCCTAGTACAGGCGTAATCCCCAACAGCTGGGACAGGGGGGAACCCCCTAACACCAAAGGGGAGAGAACAGAGACAGGGAACTCCTGGGAGGCATTTTCGGGTGTGAATCTTGGTGTTTGGAAAGCTTTTATGGACCCCAGATGCCCGGTGATTTCTAGAGATGGACCTTCAACTCAGTGTGCTCATCCTTTGTTTTTCCCCAAATCAGGATTTCTCATTCCCAAACCTCGACCAGATGGAGAAGGAGGCTGTGAGGAAGAGGAAGATGCCCCAGGACAGCCAGGCAGGTGAGGAAGAAGTCAGTGCCCCTTTCTCCCTCTCTCCTGCTCCATCTCCAAGCCCAGCATGGCCCTGGGCTGCAGGACAACCCGCTGCCAACACCGTCCTGCCGGGAATGCACTGGGGGGATCTGCTTCCCCTTCCCTCTGGCACTGGGCAAATCCCATTCTCTTCTTGTTCTTTCCTCCCCCAGACAAGGAGCTGAGGATGGAGAGCAGGGAGGACAAATCCCCTGGGCAGAACCTCATGGAAGAGGCCGTTTTGAGTGGCTCCATGGCACAGGAATCCAATGGGGAGGAAAAGCCCCAAAGATCCCACATGAGGAAGTGCTCCAAACCCATCCTAGGGTGCTCTGAGGCGAAAAGACCCACCCTGTGCCAGGAAGGTGGACAGAGCTTCAGCCGGTGCTCTGAGCTGGTGGTCTATGAGTAGCTTGATGATGGGGACAAGCCCCACAAGTGCTTGCAGTATGGGTAGAGCTTCAGCTGCATCTCCCTCCTGATCAGACACCAGTGGATCCACACCGGGAAGAGGCCCTACGAGTGTCCTGAGTGTCAGAAGAGGTTTCAGACCAGCTCCCATCTCCTACACCACCAGCAGAGAGGCCCTTCCACTGCCCCGACTGCAGGAAGGGCTTCAACAGCTACTCTACCCTCATCACCCACCAGCGCATCCACACTGGGGAGAGGCACTACAAGTGTCCCCAGTGTGGGAAGAGCTTCACCCACAGCTCTCACTTGACCAGACACCAACCGAGGCACCAGTAAGGGAAGTTCTGCGAGTGCCCTGACTGTGGAAAGAGCTCCGTGAGCTGCTCCAACTCCATCTCCCATCAGAGGACCTACAGTGGGCAGAGCCCTGGTGACCCACATTTCCTGTGATCCATGCTGGGAAGACACCTGTCCCTTTCCCTGCCCCTGGCAGTGATGTGAGCTGGGATTGAAGAACGTGAGAGTCTGGCAATGGCCCCTTCATTGTACTAAATCCCACCTCAGGTCATTGCTAGGGGCAGGAAAGGGACTCTCTCTCTCCCCCAAGGAGAAGGGTGTCCTTTCCAGGCAGGAGGAAATATGTAGCTGGGAAGAGCTGGTTGGTTTTTTTGTAGTTTTGCCTCTGCATCATTTGCCTTATCCCTTCTGTTATCAATATTGTTTCTGTTCCTATTTGTTGCTCATCTTGTTGCTGTTCCCAGTAAATTGTTCTTATCCCAGCCTGGGATCTTTGCCTTTTGTACTTTCAATGGGACGCTGGAGGGCAGCGAGCAGCAGCACGGTTTTAGTGGGAGCACAAAATTGGGGAATCCCATTCCTAAAGCCCAGCCCGTGGAAACCGAGTATCACAGCTGGTGCCAGCCCTGGCTGCCCTGGCAACAGCCTTTGGAGCGGGTCCCTGGCTGGGGGCTGTGAGAACCTCTTCACTCTGGTGCCCAGGGACAGGACTGGAGCGAACAGCTGGAGCTGAGTCAGGGCAGGTTTGGGTTGGAACTGAGGAAAAGGTTTTCCCCCAGAGGCTGCTGGGACTTGAGTCTTTGGGGATTCCCTTCAATTATGTGCATAAACTTCCAGCTGCTTGGCCCAAGGCACAGTCCCTCTGTGCACTCAGGCCTGTGCAAACACTTGGAAATTTTCTTCTTACCATGGCCTGAGTTCCTGTCAAGTAAGGAGGTTTTCCTCTACCATCTCTACTGCCACCATCCCAAGAGACCAGATGTCCACCTTAGGGCTGTGAGCACCACTGCTCCCAGCTGGGGCCATCCTGTGAGCAGTCCCCACCATTAAGCTCGGGGTGAGCTGGGCACAGAGGCCAAAATCAGCTGAGGAGAGAAACAAATCCTGCTAAAGGCAGCCGGAATGAGGAAACCAAGCACAAGAATTCCCCACCCTCAGGCTGACAATGTGCTGTGGAATGGCACTGGAAAAGCAGCTGTGGTCTGTTTCCTCAGAGCTGTAGCCAAGGAAAGATGGAAGTGGCCCCTTAAAGAAACACTCAAGTTTCATGCAATGGCTTTCATTTATTCACTGGAAGTTTTCCATTGGAACTATGTCCCTCTGGAAGGGACACACACAAACCAAAGCCCCTCCTGACACCCCTCTCTGGCCCTCTCAGCACGGGGCAGCTGCTCTCAGCTGTCAGCAGGGCTCCGTGCACTCCCACAAGCTCCACTCCTGGAGAACTGGCACCACGCAGAAGCAGCCTCAGACCCCACAGCCCGGGAATGCTGCCCCTGACCAAAAACACCCACCCAACCTGACAGATCCATCCACGCCCAGAAGGATGCTGGAGCCTTTGACCTCCCTGGGGATGACATGGCTTGAATGAAGGAAATCCAGGGCCTGCAGGCTCTGATAGAGGACAAAGAAAGATGAGGGTCAAAATGAAAGACCTGAATTCATCCCACAAAGAAAGGAAATGGCTCCAAGAGATTTCCTGTCTTGGGGAATGGTGAGTATAACAGAACATGGTGCGGCCAAGAGCAAGAGCTGCTGCTCCAACACCATTAGAGTAGCATCTTTCTAAGTGAAGGACAATTTAGGGTTTTTTAATTCTTATCATCTCTTTACCAGGGCCAGCGTGTCCATGGCATGGGAAGCACCAGAGAGATTGCTCACCACCTGACTGACAGCTGCCATCTCTCCAGCCACAACATCCTCTAAAGTGCCTCTGTCCACGTATTCCATAAGCAGCCACAGTTCCTCAAGGACAAGGTAGCTCAAAGAAGAAAAGAGTGGCATGGAGATCAATGTGCACAGCTAAATCACCTCATGGAAAAGACTCCAGCTGAGTCTTGTTCCCAGGTTACTTGTAAATGAAAACAGAATCAAAGGGAGAGACATTCCTTCAAGGCCAAACAGTCCTTGGAATCTGCACAGTCTGAATGAGAAAGGCACATCCCTGATGAGTCCTGTCCCAGGAAGAGGCACCCAGGGCCGGGCTGCAGCCACTTCCTGCTCCAAGTGCCTCCTTCCAGCCGGGCTCTGGGGGTGCTGAGGCTGCTCTGAGCTCTGCCAGGGCTCTGCTGGGGCTCAGCTCTCGGCCACGCTGGACCTGCTGCCCATCACATTGCTCCAGGCACCTGAATCACACTGGGAAAGAAGGCAAACTTGCAAGGGAGTTGAGGTTTAATGGTTTTTATTCAAAAAATCCTAAGCAGCACAAAAAAAAAGCTGTCCTCAAGTGTTGCATCTCCTCTGCACACACGTCCTGCCTCCTCCGTGCAATCTCTTGCTCTCCAGTTGCTCCTCGCAGGCCATGAGGAGCCAGCAAAGACCCTGTGCAGGCACCATGGACAGGTTTTAAATGCTAAGTTCAATTCAACTTCAGCTAGGTGATTTGGTAATAGAATTAACCTTTCTTCAAAAAATGAGCCCTGCTTGCCCATTTTTAAAACACTCACATAGTGTGAATTTGCCTTATCGTGTACGAGTTATGTTAACCTGGAAAATGCTTTGAAGAGAAAAAACACATTTACTATTTTTACGTCTTCCAGCTTTCATAAGGAAATCTGGCTGGCTTTGTTTCGTTCTGTTACTGCAGACTTCAGACCCATTACTTGCAGTCTAATGGAAGATGTGTTTCATGGCATAGAATAGAAGAATCTACCACAGAGAATGAAGGGTAACAGTTTAAAATTATTCTTATTTGGATTATGACTTGTGGTCCTTATAAAAACCCTTTCCAAGGGCTGGGTTTTCAAGCTGGAGGATGAAGTACAGTGAGTTTCTCTGGATAATGCTGCAGTCCCATCTCAGCAGATGCAGAAATGGGCCAGAATCCAGCATTTTGAGTGTGAATTTGGGGTTCTTGCCCCAAGGGAGAGACAGGATGTTCCCTGCAGTGTTTGCATGGAGCAGACAGAACAGATGGGGAAGTGTTTGCAGGGCCCCTGGGAGGGAATACTGGGGTTCCTGTCAGCAGGATCTTTTTGTAGCTTCCGGTGGGGTGGGCAGCACTTCCCCCTGCAGCTTCCATGTGCTGCTCCAGCAGCTGCTGCTGGGGACCCTGAGGGAAGAGGCCACAGGAGGGATGGAAACACTGCTTGGACAGCACAAGCCAGGGCCAGGAATGAGCTTTGCCTTCCTGGCTGGTGAAATGAGGCTCCTTTTGTGCAAGAGGAAGCAAAGATAGAGTCAAGTTTAACAGTTCAAGGAAAAATGTAGAAAACTGGATGCCTCTCAAAATGCCACATACATTCATCTGTTAGCTCTTCAGTGTCAGTCCTTGTGAAAAGCCTTTCCAGTTTTCCTTTAGATTTCAGGGCCCACAGCTGGGCTTCAGAGGTCAACTGATTTTTATTTTCCAGGTTTTTAAACAGACCTCTGAATTGGGCAGCTCTTATCATTTTTTCTGCTCTCCTGATCTTGAAAAAGGTCCTGTGCTCCTGTGAGCCACATCTGGAGGGGTGATTGGCAACCATGGAATCATCTGGGAAAGCACTTGATTGACTTCAGGGCCTGACTGGAAAGCTCAGCCTGAGGAAAGAACTGTTCCAGATGCCTCTGTCCATGTCCAGCTCCTCACAGCTGAGTCCCTGAACACACACAGGGGGGTTTATAGGGATTTATTTTTCCTTCCTGTTCACTTGGAGGTGATTTTGGGATCCTTTAGAGGAACATCTGACCAGCCCCTGTCCCCATTCCATTTTATTCTCTCCACTTTGGCGTTGGCCTGCTGGGTTTGACATGGAAATTGGTAGTGTCTCCCCATTCTTCCCTCCAGCCCTCAATTGTGACTTGTATTAAACACTGCAAATGGCCTCATTTATCTGGTGGCGAAGATGTGAGGTAGAGAAAATTAATAGGATTTGTTTTCATGAACCTTGTGATAGTAAAGAAAAATGAGGTTTGTCATTTTGGTGTGATGCTGGGTGTTGGGATTTGGGAGTTTACTTCTTGTTATTGTTATTATTATTTATTAGTATTACTTTTCATTGGTAAGACTTTTAAATCTTAGACATTATTAACAGTGGCTGATTGTCACTCACTGGGAAAATTGCCTTGCTTTTCCCACTGGGATTAAACTGTACAGTCAACTCCAAGTTGCCAATGGTTTCTAAAGATGGAAAACCCTGTTAATGGTGGATTTGGTGTGGTTTGGAGCTGGGGAGCTCATACCCTCCCGGAGGTGCCCCAAGCCCGCTCTGCTGCCACGTCTGCACTTGCGGCCCCTCACAGCTGCCCTGCCCTGGGGACATGGTGGGTCACCCTTCCTGCCAGGGCTGAGGCTCCTCATGGCCCCTTACAGCCCTTCATGGCTCTTCATTTCCCCTCATGGTGTCTCACAGCCCTCACAGCCCCTCTTGGCCTCTCACATCCACTCACAGCCCCTGATGGCTCCTCACAGCCCCTCATGGACACTCACATCTGCTCACAGCCACTCACAGGCCCTCATGGATCCTCACAGCCCCTAACGGCTCCTCAGAGCCCTTCATGGCCCCTCACAGCCCCAGGCATGGGGCTCCTCCCAAAGGAGAAAGGGTCTGGCCCTGCTTGTTCTCATTTTATTTCCGTCCCTTCACAGCCATAAGTAAAGAAATGCTGAAATGGAGCCTTTCCCCAGCCTTTCCCTCTGGGTTAATTGTGGCTGAAGCTGTGTGCTGGTGCTGGCCCGAGCGCCAACATCCCTGCAGCCCCCCAGGCCTTTGCTGTCTCCCTGTGTCCATTCCCTGTCCCCGAGTCCCACCCGGCTCTGGCAGCAGCAGGAGCCGCAGCGCAGCGGGCGCCGGCCCGGCCCAGCTGGGGCACCCGGGCAGGAGCAGCAGCAGCGCCGGCCCGTTCTCACCTGCTCCTGCCTTGCCTTCCAAGGGGTTTTTCCAGCTGAATTCTGGACTAGAGCAACAATCACCCACAAACAGCCCTGATTCCTCAGGGCCCGCCTGTGCTGCCCTGACCCAGCCTCCAGAGAAAGAAAGGATCAGCTTCCAGCGCTGTTTTCAGCACTGTTTTACTCACCCTGAGGTGACAGCAGGAGGCTGCTGCTGCTGCTGCCTTTGCCTTGGGAATTGTAGATCCTGGTTGCTCTTGTCCCTCTTCTGGTTGCCACTTGAATTTTATCCCTAAAACTACAATTGCCTTTTTTTGATCAGTGCCACCCAGAGTGCTTTTGTGACAGGAAACTCAGGCATCATGAGTAGCAGATCTCCAAATATTCACAAGTCCCTGAGCACAAAGTTGAGGACAATTAAAGCCACACAGGCCACATTTGCAGCACTCAAACACAGCCCTGTTGCTGGTGCAGCTGAAATAGAATCAATTGACAGAGGCCATCACAGAAATTTCCTCTGTAGTGTCAACTAAAATGAAAAAAATCCACCAGGAGAAAGAGAAACCAGAACTTCTAGACTCCCTTCATTGCTTCCTCTGAGCAGCAGCAGCAAGTGGCGATGCCCAGAGGTATTTCCAGCTGCTGCTGATCCCATCTGGAGCCCAGCCTGCTGCCCAGTGCCAGCAGGAACCTGAGCCCAGCCCGGGGAGCTCCCGCAGTGTCGGGAGCTCAGCGCACGCAGGGCCAGGCCCAGAGCCCCGGGCACAGGAGCAGATTGCGGGGCAGCAGGGCAGGCGGAATGTCCTGCAGCCCAAACCTCCGGCTCCTGCCACACAGCGCCCATCGTTCTCCCTCTCCTCCTCCTCTCCCAGCACGGCACAAATTCCAGCTCGGAGGAGGCTTCCTAAGACAGGGCTCAGGCTCCTGTTTCAGCCTGAGTGTCCCTGCAGAGGAACAGGGCATCTTTCAGGCAGTTCCACAAGCTCAGGCTTCTCATTTCATGAGGCATCTGGGGTGAAAATGGCCTTTTTCAGAAAAACAAACACAGAGGGAATGGATTAGAAATGATTAGAAAAAATGACCCTTCTTACAGACAAATTCACCAAGTCATTCCCTGCATTTCTCCTTTTCAGATTCTTTCAGTCATCTATTTGGAGAGGTTGAGCTTGTTCTGGTGCTTATCATGAACTGATTGTGCTCTTGATTTAGATCAATGCATGAGATATAGAATCATCTAAATCGAACACAGAAACAAACTCCCTCTGTCAGCCCATTTTCATGAGCTAGATCACTTTCAAGATGTCCATGGGCAGGTTGGAATGATTATCACACAACTCCACTTCTGGCTGCAGCCTCTGGAGATTGTTTCTCTGCATTCAGCCAGGCTTGTATTACCTAACAATTCCTGGTACCCCATCATGATTTTTTAGAGTAGAACAGTAACAATGAAAACCTTACCAATGGCACAATTCTCCAGTTTTCAGGGAAAAGGAACAAACGGTAAAGTTATCCAAAATTTCTCCTGCTTTGCTGCGTGTGCAGCCGGCCAGGGAACAGCAGCAGCACGCACAGGGGGCACAGCCTGCAGGACACATGGCCAAGGGCTGGGCAGGGCATGCAGGGCCACAGGCACCCAGGCCTTTGTTCCCTGGGCTCTGGCAGCGCCTCTGGAGGCCCCACAGAAGGAGCTTTCCCTTAGGGGCTGCACTTTGGTCCTCCCTGGCCCCTCCCTGAGGAGGCTGGCCGGGCTTGCAGTTTGATGACATTTGTCCTTGCTGCCCCTTCCATCCCACTGCCCCACAAACATCCCCGAGCCACCCGTGAGGGACAGGCCCTGCTGTCCCAGGCCTGGGCTCAGGGCTTGGCCTTTCTGCTCCCTCTAGCCAAGCCAGGCCTTGCTCAGCATTGCAGTTCCTGCTTCTGTGCCCCAAGCTCGCTCGACCTCTGCTGGAAAGGGGCTTGAGGTACCTCGATCCCCTCGGGCATTGCATGGGAGAAAACAACAAACTTCTCAGGAGGGTGGAGAACAAACTTTTACTTACAAACTTCAGAGAATGAGATACTTTGGAAATCTTAAAGACACATGAAATTACAGAAAATCACTTCATAAAGCACTGACTGAGCAAACTCTAACCTGTCCAAGTTCTCCAGATTTTGAGAAGAGGAAGTCAGGAGAAGAGAGAGAGAGGGGGAGAGAGATCCACAGTCGCCCTTGGATCCAGTGCCATCTCAGCTACTGGGAGTGCCAGGGCTGTGGGACGTGTCAGTGTCACACCCGTGTCACAGCCTCACCTGATCTGGTCCCTCTCACAGGTGGGGTTTTTGGGGTGCCAGGGGCTTGGCAGCCACTTTGGGGCTGGACCAGAGGCTGCAGTGGCTGGGGCTGGGGCAGTGACGGCCCCAGCTGCGCAGAACTTGTCCTGGCCCCCAAACACACACTGGAGATGTGTGGGGCCATTCGTCATTTCTCTGCTCTTCAGCACACAGGCAACAGACTCTGGCTACAGCTCTGAGCTTGTGCCCAAGGCAACCACCCCTGACAATGGGGCTCCATGGAGCTGCCCTCGGGAAACCCCCCAAGAGTTGGGGAGTGCCCCAAAAGCACCTCGAAAATGTGGGATACCCCAAAATCCCTTCAGGAATGCAGAATACCCTAAAACACACTCTGAAATGGCTTCCTCCTCTTTTCATCATTCCCAACCACTGGCTGTCTCATTCCAGACCCCACCCCACCTCCCCAGTCCCAACCCCAACCCATCCCACCCCTGCTGGACATCAAGACCCCCTTCCCAAGCCCTATTTCCCTCATCCCACTCCTCCCAATCCCCATCCCACCCATTCTGCCTCACCCAATGCCCATCTCACCCCTCCCGATTTGCAGCACATTTCACCTAAACCCCCTCCAACTCCCTTCCACTCTGAGGGGCTGTGCAATCCAGTAATTTTGGGGTGAGATTGAGTAGTATTCAGTGGCACTGAGTGGTTTTGATCTGAGACATCAATCCTGACGCAGTGCCAGAGCCAGCTGGCCCTTCCACGGCCCCACGCCGGGAGTGGGACACTCCCCAGGAGCAGGATGACCTAAGGAGCAGCTTGGAGATGATGCTCTACGGCACTTAGGCTGTTACCAGGCACACGGTGGAGACAAGGACAAGATGGAGATCTCCAGTATGGGTTCCAAAGGGTTTTATTCCAGTGGAGAATCCAGGAACTGAAGAGAGGTGCAGCTGTGTGCAAGCTCTTTTAAAATGGGGAAGGTTTCAGGGGAGGGTACAAATCTTTAGCCAAAGGTAAGAGAGTAGGGGAGGAGTGAAAAATGGGGTTTACATTTGACAAACCAATAGGGAAAACAAGGGGAGGAGCGTGGGTCACCTGAGCCAATGGGGCTTCAAGGGTCAGGGGATTGATACGGAACAGTCTGGAAGGAAGAGGCAGGTGAGGGAAGGATTGACAAATGGGTAGGTGGGTACAAACTAGGAGCAAACCAACAACCCAGGGGAGTAACAGAACAAACCATTAGAACAAAACACACCACAGCACATCCCTCTTGTCTTTTGGAGAGCCATGAAATGGAGACAACTACAACAAACACCCCCCAAAACCCCCCATATCCTCCCAAGTATCACCCTGAATCCCAGATTCCCTTGAAAAATTAAAACTGTGGCTTTAGATGCCTTTGATGAATTTGTCGATTTTCACCCCAATTTTGTGTGTTTTAAAGGGATGAAAATGAATCAAAAGATTGTTAGGGACCACCAAACAGAAGGACCACTCAGTGTCTCCTCAGTGCAGATCACTGAAATGTGGATCACCAGGGCTCTGCCCAATGTGGGTCCTCTGATGGGGGATGGAGTCCGAGCAGTGCATGAAGCTCTTCCCATGAAGCTCTGGAGGCACTTGGAACACCCACCTGCAGCCCGTCCCTGGCACACGGCTCCCAGCAGCTGCCCTGCTGCAGCAGGCAGGCCTTTGGAGCAGGGAGGCTCTGCGGGACCCCCCTGGCTGTGCCCCCTCTCAGTCCCTGCCCACCCCGGGGCTGACCTTCAGCCCGGCTCCTGCACAGTCCCTGCTCTCAGTTCCTTGGCCCCCTGGGCTCTCCTCTGGGGCCCGGAGAACAGCTGGCAATGGAACCTCGCCCTGAAAAGGCACCATTTGGGTACTCCCTAGCCAGGCCACAACTGAAACTTTGTTTCTTTTGCCTAGGTGCAGAGACCCCCTGGGGTGTTTTCTGCACAGAGTTCCAGCCCCCTGCTTTTGCTGAAGGAACTCTCTGAAAATGTCACACTGCCAGGACCCTGTCCCTGCTGTCACCTGCTGTGGCTGGGCATGAACAGAGTTCCGCCACTTGCATTTCCAGTTGCCGTGCAACCAATGCTGAGGGATCTGGAGCTGCCTGAATGCAAAAACTGGAATATGAGCCTCTCTCTCGAGGGAAATCTCCCCCTCCTGTGCCAGCCTGTGGCAATGCTGGCAAATGCACCAGCCATGGCCAGAATTCAGATTTCACTGCCAAACCTCCTTATATCCAGGGATATTTCCCATAGGAATATTGCCAGGACAAGTCTGGCTGGCAATGGTTTCACAAGGGTCACCCCTCATCTGTCCCCAAAACCCTGGGGAAGGCTCCGTGCTTTCCTTCCTATGAGAAAAAACTGTCCTGCTTCTCCAGGTGCACGTGGCCGAGATGAGGATTCCACCTCCAAAATTCCCTATATCCAAAGACTGCTTCCAGACAAAGTCTGCCATTACTGACAAGTTTTGCTGGCCTTGGCCTAGTGAGGCTCTCACCTGCCTTCCAAACCCTGGGGCTCTGTGCTTTCATTCCTATGGGAAAGAACTGTCCTTCCTGTCCAGGCGCCCATGGCCAGAACTGGGATTCCACCTCCAACATTGCCTCTTGTGAGAGACTGGAGGAGATTGTTGGCAGGAAACATTTCCTGTGGGGGGGAGGAAGGGGCAGGTCCAACCTTGCCCTGCCCTGCAACCCCAATCCCCCCAGAGCCTCTATCCCAGCCCAGCAGTGTCTGCCAATCCCTGGCACATCAAAAACAAAGCTCCACACCCACCTCTGCAGCCCCCAGCCCAGCTCCTGAGTGACCAGATGACGCAAAGTCCCAGCGGGGGAAAGAGCCCAGGAAGACCAAGGGGTATTTAAGGCCGACCACAAGGCAAGCACACATCTTGACCCCACATCCTCTTGGAATTTCTATCTGAACACCGCTGGAATCCAGGACTTGGTGTCTCTGTGTGTGCTTTTGTGTGTCTTCTTTGTCTTTCTCTCTGTGTCTTCCTCTTCTAATTCCCTCTTCTTGCAAATTTTGGTTAATTTAAAAATGAACAAGTTTAGAGTTTGTGAAGTTGAATGGGCCAAGTTAATGCTTTGTTAAGTGTGTTTTGTTGTCTGAATGTTGAATTAAACCTTTTGCCAAAGTTTCTCTGATTTTCTAAAGTTCCCAGTAAAG
>JANPWX010016916.1:0-15781 GCA_024734555.1 Trochalopteron elliotii
TTTTTTTTTTCTTTTTTTTCTTTTTTTTCTTTTTTTTTCTTTTTTTTCTTTTTTTGATGTGATCAACAATTAGCTCTGCATTTAAACTAAACCATAAAAAAGGATAGGTTCTAGGAGCTGGTTGGTTTGGAAAAAGAATTGGGTGATAAAGCACCCAGTAAGTCAACCCTGAGAGGACAGAGCACAGAGAATTCTTATATAAAAAGAAGGTAGAACAAGAAATGGGTGTTTAATGCTCCAGATCAGATTAAAGCTGTGGACATCCAGACTCCATAGTCTGAGGCTGTAGGCCTGGACCTAAATATCTCTGGCTTCATTATAGTAATAAAGAAAAGTCAGTAACATTAGAAAGATTGACTCTCAAGTGCTCTCTTCATCAGTGATTCAAATAAAAACACAGTTAAGGTCCTGACCAAGGGAAGGAAGTCTGGCTAGATGACTGGAGATGTGGGCTGCAATTGTCTGACAGGACTAAGAGATCCTGTTGTAGGGACACAAATAAACAAGAATCATATGTAGTGATTTATAACAGAATCCAGACAAACCCATGTTTTTCTATGTTTTTTTAGATGATAGAAATGGACAAATGCTTTGAGATTTCTGTAAAATGTAATGTTATCCCTGGGGACCATGGTTTGAGTGATAGAAGTCCAGTTCTGCCATAAGCAGGAGGGGTGTGAAAGTATGTTGTTCCCAAGGAGCCCCAGTGAAAGACAAGAGTGTGATTTTTAGTTCTATTTTGGAATATATAGCAGATGCTCAAATAGTAACTACAGTAATGGAGACATATCAGCTGGTATAGCAAAAGATTCTTCTATTCCCATAACTGGGTCACTTCATGCCTTTAAATCAGCAGATAAAGGTTTGTACTGAGCACTCTCCTGTCAGACTTTCTAACAGCCATTTTGTATATTTTCAGGAGCAAACAGTGAAAGCATCAGGAAAACCTTTATTATGATTTTGCCCCTTTGAGTGATCTTTTTTTTTTTCTCTTTATTTAGCAATGTCCTGTCCTGGAGGCAGCATCTACAAGAGCTGTGGTACTAGGTGTCCCTCTACCTGTTTGAACATATCAGCAGTTGATTCCTGCAGTTCTTTGCCAGTGGAAGGTTGCTTCTGTAAGGAAGGCTATGTTTTGAGTGGAGACAAATGTGTACCAGAGAGCAACTGTGGTTGTGTGGATGAAAAAAACCAATATCACCAGGCAAGTTACATCAGATGTTTAAAAAATAAAAGGAAAAAGCCAAAACCAGGGGATCTTTATCACTGTGAGGGAAAAAACCATTACAATTCCTATTTACACCATTAATAATTTCAAAATAGACTTACACTGCCAGCTTTCTTGGTCCATAAATTGTATGGCTACAATTGGCCAAATGATTATATATCATGCACATTCAAAACCTAATAATTTTATTTTTCCCTTATGGTTTTACCTTCCTATTTATCTTACAATATATACTTCTACACTCTTTTTTCCCATGTAGCTAAATGAAAGCTGGTTCACTCATTACGCCTGCACTGAGCGCTGCACCTGCAAGGCAAATAACACCATTGAGTGCAAAGCCTGGGAGTGTGGAGTCCAAGAGGAGTGCAGTATTCAGGATGGTGTGCTGGGCTGTCATTCCAATGGTGAGTCCTGCCTGAAAACAACCCCAGTGTCAATTCCTTGATCAGATCCTTTTCTTCTTCTAGCTTTATTATAAATATCTTTTCATACGGCATAGTAAAGAGGTCCCAGCTGACTGCTGCCAGTGCTAAGAGATGAAAATGCATGATGTTCTGTCTTGCAAGCACAGCTGCCCTCCTGTTGTAGTGGATATCGGCAAAAACTGATGCTGCCCAAAAGATTGCAAGGTTGCTTGGATTCTATTTGTCCTGATAATGAAAATTCAAGTCCCACATCACCAGTGCAGCAAGCTTTGAAATCGGTTGCATTTCTGTGAGAATTTTATTTCTGTGGGCCTGCGTAATGACAAGTGCATTATGTATTGATGTATATAGATGCAATTTTATTTCCTTTTATATTTACATGTATATTTATACAGTTAATTATGTATTTTTATATAGATAAGTAGAAAAGGTTTGTATTACTCTCAACTATACTATAAATCACAGCTACAACAGCATATAGAAATGTATGCAAAAGTTTATTTTGTATATAATTTGCAAACTAAATTTAGGAAATGCTTTCTGGAAACCTCTTGTTTACAAAAACATGTCATTGGCATGAACCTGAAATGCCTCTCTGAAAGTTTGCCCACATAATAATGATCAGGATGAGCTTGCTACACTAATG
Organism: Trochalopteron elliotii; assembly: GCA_024734555.1. Lineage (NCBI taxonomy): Eukaryota > Metazoa > Chordata > Aves > Passeriformes > Leiothrichidae > Trochalopteron > Trochalopteron elliotii. The sequence goes on from JANPWX010016916.1 coordinate 2,300, forward strand.
CAAACTGCTTTGGCTAGCTGAGTCCATGGCAGAATCCAGTACAAAATTCTTAGATCATTTTTTCACCTTCAGGTCAAGCAACATGTCAAGTGGTAGGAGATCCCCATTATTTCACTTTTGATGGAATGAAGTACACTTTTGTGGGAACCTGCACCTACACTTTGGTTGAGGTTGTCAACACTGCCACCAATGTCATTCCTATAACCATACTTGGCAAGAATGAAGACAGAGGACTAAGAGGGGCCACATACCTGAAAGAAGTCTACATAGATGTGCATGGTGTACGAATCACCCTGCAGAAAAACCAAGGAATTCTGGTAAGTGGTGGTTCTCTTTTTTCTGGCAAGAAGTATCTTAAAATTAGCTCACTTAGAATGGCTGTAGGAAAAAGGATCTTCAGATTTCCTAAGGTACATATATGCACATGCTTAACACTTCTGGGCACCCCCATTAAGTGGATGCCATGAGGAAATAAAATTTCTCACTAGTTGCCAGTTCTGGTTTGGATTTACTGTTCTATTGCCCGTATCTTAGAGGTTAAACCCAGGGCCTCCATATTGAGTTGTTGCCTGAATTAAAATATGGGACTCCCCACTTCAACAGCTTTTATCAACCAAATCACCTATAACAAGCAGGGCGTAATGTGTCAGCCAAGAATAACATGGAGAGCCATGGCAGTACTGAAGGCAGGGAATCTGCCCCATGTGTGAGAAAAAGCTTGCCCACTACCAGGGATCTTTCTAGCTCCCTGTTAAAAGCACAGGATACAAATCCTTTCCAGCCCTCCTCAGCTAAAAGGCTGATTCCTGCAACCCCTAGCTGGAATATGCAATAGTGGAAATGTAAAGAGCTAAAACTGCCACAGAGAAATCTTCAGCACTACTAGGAATATAAACTGTAAGCTTTCATTTAGGAATGTCCATACTAACAAATGACATGTCTCTCCAGCTGAACAATGAGAGAGTCTACACTCCAGTGCAGAACCGACTGCATGGCCTGTCCATTGGAAATGTTGGCAGATTTATAGTAGTGGAAACTGACTTTGGTATGATAGTGAAATATGACGGCAATCACCATCTGGAAATCACCCTCCCACGCTCTTACTTCTCACAGGTAAGATTTAGTATACAAACATCTGGTGTAGTTTCAAAACTGCTGCTTTGCGCATTTACTTTTAGTTCCTTTTATTCCTGTGTTTTGCTGTTGCATCTTTCTTTTTAGCTGTATTGTACCACATGTAATTTTTCTCCTTTCTATTTTTTTTCTCTTCACAACCGTTTCTTTGTGTTCCAAGGAGGTAGTTAAAGAAAATTACCTGACATGGGAAATACTTCTAAACTTAGAGAAATAAACAGCTTGAAGCCTTAGGGAATCACAGATTTACTGTAATTTCTGTTTTGTTTCTCCATGGATGCAGTCAGAATGTCTGAAATTTCTGGTAGAGTATTGTCTGTTGGTGGTGATTTAGCCACATTATTTCACAGGCAACGAATAAGAAATTATTTGGGAAGTTGATGCAAAGAGGTCATGCTTAGGTTATGATTCTTTTTCATCTGCAGGTGCATGGCATGTGTGGCAATTTCAATGGTAATCATGAAGATGATCTGTCCTTGCCCAACGGCACAGTTGTCCCTGCCCCAGAGTTTGGAAATAGCTGGGAAGTGGAGCAAGACAGTGATAAAGGGTAAATTTTAAATTATTTTCATACCTCCCATCTTGCTTCCGGAACACAATGAATTGTTTTCAATTGTTTTGACTGTCTGCTTCTTTGTAACATATAAGCACTGTATACCAGACTTTTCTCTTCTTGAATTTGTAGCTCAAAAAACAGCCATCCCCACAGGAAACCACTGCACAGGCCAGAGGAAAACCACAGCTGTTCTATTAATCTATTTATACACTTGGAGAATGGGTCTTTGGGCAGTCCACAGTGTGGACTTCTTTTACACTGATAACAGCCAGAGCAAGCTGATGGTGCTGGGGAATGGTGAGGGCCAGCTGCTCCCTGGCAGAGAGGGAGCCATATGCGACAACAGATGAGAAAACTGTGGCCTCACCAGCCAGGGTTCATCCCACTCTACCTGAGCCAGGCAAGCAGGGAAGCCCCACAGATGGAAGCCAAGGTCAGCCTGGCTCAGTTCAGGTCACCACATAGAAATTTGCAGTGATGAGACAGATCCAAGGTCAAGCTGTCGAGACAATCCTCTAGTCAGGGTCAAGTTCAATGAGAGTAACAGGTGTCAGACAGAGCATGGTGGTTGTCAGGCAGGTCCACTTCTGCCCAGTCTTTTATCCATTGGCAGAAGAAAGTCATAGTCTGCAGCCTTTTCTACTTTTCTGTGGAAAGAAACTTTTCAGTTTCAGTCTGTCTTATAGCAGCCTGTGTCTGTGCTTTCTTGCAGTTGTTTGCCAGACTTAAGAGAAGATGAGGATCCTCCTTGCACTGCTGAGAATAAACAAATCATTGAAAGACAGTGCAATGTTCTAAAATCAGACAAATTCAAAGTATGCCACAGTCTAGTCAACCCTGATGACTTCATAGAGATCTGCATCTATGATATGTGCCAGTATGATGGAATGAAGTCTGCTCTCTGCGACATAGTTCAAGTCTATGTGGACACCTGCAAGAATCATGGAATCACCATTAAATGGAGGAATAGTACATTCTGTCGTAAGTACACAAGTGAAAAAACTGAAACCTGAATGACTGACAGCATGCAAACATTAGCAGAATTAGGTGAACAAGTTATGTAAAAGAAAATTAAATCTAAATTCTTACAAAATGCAATTCTACTATCATGATTCCATTGCTGCATTGAACTGTGTTCATATTCAGAAAAACCCAGAGATAACTCAGAACTGGACAAATTATGGATATTTATGTGGAGTTAGAATGGCATTGGTAGCCATATTGTCATGTTCCACTGTTTCTTGAACTGTCCTGTTATGCATGTCTAGTCACTGGCATAAATAGGCTTTAGAGCTAGATGAACCTGCAGTCTGACAATGTATACCTGCTGCTCTTGAATGTTTGTAGTTAAACTAAATTTACACCTGGTTTGCATCAATGGAGGGTTGAATATTTTAAGAAATTTGCCTTTGAGAATCTCATTTCTAGCAGTGTCCAAAGAAGCCTTTGCAGCTGAATCTGCATAATCTAGTGCCAGGTGGTTCAGTCATATCTGTAATAAAACTGAATAAGCAGTTCCAGAGAGCATTCTTTGTTTTGTTTTTTTTTGTTGTTGTTTTGATTATTTTTTTAAGTAAAATATAAAAATAAAAACCAGCTGATGATCAAAATCAACTATTAAAAAGCAGTTCTGTATGACCATTCCATAGGCCAAGGTGCAGCTTTCAGTGTTTGCAGTGCATTTTGTAAATGTATAAAGCTGGCTCTGTTCTCTCACACAGCATTGCCCTGCCCATCCCGGAGCCACTACAAAGACTGTGTCTCTGCCTGCCCATCAACGTGCAGTGACATTTTTGCCTCTTCCCTTTGTGAGAAGACAGAAGAGTGCACAGAGGGCTGTGAATGTGATGATAATTATGTGCTCAGCAATGGCAACTGTGTGCCTCTCAGCAGTTGTGGCTGCACGGATGATGACAACAATTACTACAGCGTAAGTAGTTTGTGGAGCAAATCTCTGAGTTCAAAACTTGTAGAAAATTGGTCTCCCGTCCATCTTAATATGAAGGAGAGAGAGAGATCAAAGACTTCAGGATCTACCTCTTAAACACTTTTCATCTGATTAGTGAAAGCTGCTGCCTTGGGTATTAGGAGATTCAGAAGCTTGCTTGGTACTTTGCACCTAAGGCCAAAACTGAGGCCTATTTTAAAGCAGTCAGAATTATTCAGGCAGTCTATGTTAGTCCAGCTTTGTGTTCAAATTCTCATGTTGAAGATAGTAAGATAAATGGACTGAGATCCCCTCTCACAGGCTCTTGGTGAGACTACACTTAATCAAGCAGTTGTGCAATTGCCAACTGGACAAGGTTGCACCTAGTTAGTGTCCACACCTGTGGCTATTGAATTTCCATTTCACTGCAAAACTGAGCACCTTGATAACATATTATTAACACAACCTGTGTCCAGGCTGGGGAAACGTGGATAACTCCACACTGCACCAAAAGATGCCAGTGCCAGAAGAATGGTGTCATCAGTTGCAAGAGCTATAGCTGTGATTCCAGAGAAACCTGTGTGATCAAAGATGGAAAACACAAGTGCAATCCAACAGGTATGTGCAAGCAGGTCTCCACTTGGGGTTCACTTGAGGGCTGCAGAAGGAGGGAGGCTATGGGTGTACATACTTTCTTTCATGGCAATTCCATTCTTTCATGGAGAAAAAAGGCAACTCTGACTGTTTTGTTGACAACATGTTATTGAATACAAAAAGGCCTCAGTTCTCATAACAGAAGGTTCCTATTCCATGCACAGAATTTGTAGAAGGAAATGGATACCTGGGTATAATTTACTTCTATCTAGAAATTTGACAGTTCAGTCTGACTAGTTTGAATAAAATTTCTTTTAAAAAAATTCCCACTGCATCTACTCAACCCAAAACTCAGTTTGTGAATCCTATCACAACAACTCTGTTTTTTCCATTGTATGTTGATTTTGTATGAGAACAGGGAAAAATAGAAACCAAACTAACCAATAAGCAAAACCAGGGCAGAGCAGATCAGGACAGATATATGACAGGCCAGTCAGAGTACTTTGGTGCTTTTCATCCAATGTTTGTGTTGGCTAGACAAAGTTAATCCCATATTTTGTGGGTAGGTTGTGTTGATTAGGAGAGAGCTTGTTGCATAGTGTCCCTATGCTTCAAGTTTGAAGAATAGCATGGCATCAGTCTTACTGTATTGAGGATCAATACAAAAGCATAAGGCAAATCCAGTGTTCCCCTGCTACATTTTGGCAAAATATGAGCAGAGACACCCCAGCAGTTTTAAGGATAGCCTTCCTACCCCTTTCTCCTGGCATAATGATTTATTCTGTGCTTGTGATTGAGGAAAATACACAGATGATAGTCACTGTATCTGATTGTTAGGTCTGGTAAACCCAATGATCAGTTCAGAAGTCAGTGACACCACTGAGTCAGCCAAAATTAAACACTGCTTTACAATTTTGTAACAACACATGGCAAAAGTTATGAAAACAACATCTCTTAGGAGGCCAGTTCAAGCCCTGCTTGTGTCAGAGTCATTCCTCTGCAGAGGGCCAATATGCACAACTTAGTCTCAATAAATTTTATAAACCCTAATGTCTGCTTCAGCTCAGCTGGCTCACAGTGGTTCTCAGCAGAGAAATGAGTTTCTCTGTCCATCTTCTCCATTTGAGTGTCCATTCACTAGAGTGAAGCCTGAGCACTCATCTTTACTTTCAGATCTGCATGCTAGCAGCAATCATTTTTTTCTAACAGTTTGGACCAATCCAGGCATGGCATCTGGTACATGCACATTTAGACTGGAGAGTAATGAAGCTCTTCCCTTGCAGGTTTTGGGAAATGCCAGGTCATGGGCGACCCACACTACATCACCTTTGACGGGCTGGTGCACCACTTCCAAGGGAAGTACACATATATTCTGTCTCAGACCATCCCTGACCTGCCTGACACTCTGACACAGTTCAGCATTGAGGGCATGAACTATCCTCTACGTGGAAGTCGACACATTACTTACCTGAAAGAGATGCTCATCAATGTTTACAACCACACAGTGCGATTCAGGCAGAACAAGCAGGTTCTGGTAAGTCCCTCCCTGACTGCAGAGCACAGAGGAAGACACTCCCTTGGAGGAAAACACTTTTGAGTAATGGACATTCTTTTTGAAGAATTAAAGTATTAAAGTGAACTGTATTATTACAGCAATGCTGTGAGGCAAGCGCAAATGAGATTTTCAGTTGTGTGGAGTCTTTTTTCTCCATAGCTGTGAAAGACACAATTCTACATCAAACAAATAAATCAATAGATATAGTTTTAGCAATGAAATCCCAAATATCCCAAGGCTTACAATAAAGCCACACCAATTTTTATCAATGGTAAGGAAAGGTTTGTTTTATGCTAGGATAATTTAATTTCCTTCCTTCTTTATTGGTGTAAGAGCATACATAGCTGCTATATTACATGTTTAGCTCAACAATAGAAATTTATTTTAATGATATGGAAGTATTGTGTTAAGATCACTTTCCTCAATACATGATTTTGTTAACTTAAAAAAAATAAATGCTGTTAAATTAACTGATATATTTATCATAAAACCAGGAAAGTATTGGATTGTAGCATTGACCTGTACTGAAATCAGATTTTAATTTGGCTTATATATAATGAATTTTAATTTTTTCATTTCTTGTTAGTTGGATGGTGTGAGGGTGTGGCCCCCTGTTCGACCTCATGAAGGTATTCGTATATATCAGAGAACAACAAGAATTTACCTGGAGACAGATTTTGGCTTATACCTGAGCTTTGATGGGAATCAAAATGCAGGTAAGTGATACTAAAAAACTCTGCAGAAATATTTATGCACTGCCCCCAAAAATGTTCTCATTCCAGAGGAGGTCTAAACCCAAGGCAAAATTTGAAATCATCACCCTTTGCACTTATGGTCCTTTGTGACATAAAATACCAGAAATTGCCAGAAAGAAGTGTTTCCCAGGAACCAGAAAAAAACCTATAAAAGTAGTATTTCTCTATTTGGATCCCACTGAACTTAGGAAAAATGGGATGTAGAGTCAGACTTCAGACTTTTTTTAATGTTAAGTAAAGTCTGAATGATAAAAACAAAAGCAAATCACTTTAAAATGTTAATTGGGATGATGGGGGAAAATCTGGATCTGCCCCTTTGCCAGCTGAACCCAGTCACAGGAATCATAGGACTGAGATCCTCAAGCTATACACTGTGAGTGTATCATTTTGCCTCCTCTCAAGCCTACTCCAGATAATTCCATTCTTTACTGTTTGTCAGGACTTTCATATGGCATATACACAAATCACTCATGTAAGCTGGACACAATACCTCCTCTGTTCAAAACAGAGTTACTCCTGATTTACAACAGCATATAGCTAGAGTATTTCTGAGTGCATGGTGAAAGTGCCAGACTATTTATTTACATGGCCATCATTCCAAACCCTGAAATTCCAACAGAAATTCCATTGCAGAAAGCAAATATCTGTCTATGGAAATTCTATATCTCAGTGATCAAGTGGATTGTAAGTGAAGGGCAAAAAGTGGGTGATGCATTCAGTTTATTGCGAAGCAGTAAACAGCATGCACTAAGAGCACCCAGACAGTGATATCATGTTATATAAAATCTTGTGAAGAATTACTTTTTCATCATCCATGTTGCAGAGCACAGAAACTGTGAATCCATGTATGTACAGGTATGTTCAGGGCTGTGCTCTTATGCTATGCATTAAGCCCATGTCACATTACCACCTGCAATCTGAATCATGGCACGTGGCATTTGGCATTGATTTCCACCTCTTCCATATACTCAGTGGCAACAATTTCTGTGTAACAGCTTTTTTCCTTCTGACTTTGCCTAGACATAAAGCTGGCTACCACCTACAGAAGCAGAGTGGAAGGCTTGTGTGGTGACTTTGATGGGAGACAAAGAAATGACTTCACAAATCCAGATGGTGTTTGGGTGAGGAACGTGAATGTATTTGGTGAAAGCTGGAAAGTTCCTGTGCAAAGAAGGTCTCGTCTCAGGTACTTGATTTTCTATTTAATATCCACAGCAAGCACTGCCACTAGAAGTGAGTGAATTAAGTCACAGTTAACCTCTAGGAATAACTACACTATTTCATTTCTGTCTTATCTTTCTTCTTCCTTTGTTTGTGTGTAGGGACTTTTCCTGCTTATCACTAGGGTAATAGGGTGAACTATCAGTGCCCTTCTATCTGGCCAGAAGAGGCCTGAACTGTCAGTGCATGACTCCAGTTCTGTATCCCTTTGGAGTCACAGCCATTACAACTGTCAGGGCACAGGGATGAATAACATCTTTGCCAAGCTCATGGTTCCTGGCAAAGATAAATACATGTACTGGATGGGCCTGAGTGAATGCAAATCCTGATTCAATGTCACCCTTTCCTCTGGAACATGAAGGTAGCTTTGAAATCCATCAACATAAATTCACAGTTCCTCCCAGAAAAGATTCTTGATGGGTCTGATTTTCTTGCTTTTATGGCTATTTATTTTTTTTTTTCTGCCAGTACACACAAAGTAAGGACATTCTTTTGACTGTGCATGAGCATGATATTTGTGGTCAGGAAAATCATGTGCTAATTAGTCCATACACAACATTGAAAAAGGTTTTTCTTGTTTCCTTGAGGTTTCCTGCCTTCCTCGTCCTGCCTTTCCTCCTGTTGCTCTGAAAGCCTGTGGAAATTGCTTAGCCATTAACACATTGCTTTTTCAGAAAGTAAATGGAACTACATTAGCTGTCCAGATACATTTTGGCTGCAAAAATTTGCCTGCCAGAAAACAGTATATGGGGCAGTGTTGAACATAGAGGGGCTCTGGAGGCTGTGCCCATAGGAAAATTCTGGCATTTCAGGCATGCAGCTAGCTGTTCAGTGAAAGTGAACATATATCCAAGAAACAGGGCTCTATTCCAGCTGCATCCTTCTGACTAACATTAAACTTTTGTTGAATAGTTTGGATGGAGGAGGCAATGGATAAGACATGTATAATGCAGAATTTCCAGAGAGATAACTACAGATATCCTGTTTACTTTAAGTATCCATGAATCTCTGACATGGTAGGAAGTGTTTCAGTACATCTTTGATTTGCTATATCACTTTTCATTCAGGAAACATAAAAGAGAAATAAGCTTACATTTACACCATAAGGCAGAAGTATTCTTGCAGTGTTACTCAGAGTAGTACCATGAAAGCTGGATATACACAGAACATTGATGATCTCATGATGACTTCATTTACAGACGAGATGTCAGCTCAGAAAACGAGTCTGAGGAAGAACCAGATCCAGGGCTTTTCCAGGGTTGCAGTGAAAGTGAGCTGGAGCGGCAAAACACAACTTCAAGGTGTCAAATCTTGACTGACTTGAATGGTCCTTTTGCCACGTGTCATTCTGCAGTCCAACCAGATTTCTATTTCACGTAAGTGTCTACTGCAGACAGTTGTTCTCCCCATCTGCAAAATCATTTTGGCAATAGTTTCTGACAAGGACTATCTTCAGTCACCTGGAGTCTCCAGGGTACTAATAAAAGCTGAGGACAGTAAGTGTCTTTATAGAAGTGGACCCAGTGATTCCATTATTGATATATTTACATCTCCTTATTATTTTTAAACAGCTGTGATTATCTTTCTTTCATCTATTCAGCATTTCACTTCTCTGCTAGCTCTACAAAGCAGCTTTCCTCTTTTCCCACACAGATAAAGCAGCAGTGTTAAGCATTATCCCTGTAGCCTGGAATTTCCAATGTGCTTACAGCTCTCATCCACATTCAGTGAGAATTTAGCAACTGGGTCTATTGGGTAGCAGTTCTAGCTTCATAAAATTTGTATTGTGCCATAACCAAAGGCTGAAGTTGTCAGTGACACTTCCTGAATTTTTCATAGAGAAGTACAAAAACCAGATTAGTGAAGAGTAACTAACCTGGTATCTTCAAGAAAGTTCCCTTTGCTGTGTTTCCAGGTTGCTCTACTTCCTACATACACAATTCCAACATACCTGATTCTGAGCTCTATTCATCCCCACATTCATCTTTCATTGTTCAAACATCATCAGTCATAAATTTGCCAAGCAGCTGCCAGTTTTCTTTAGTTATATAGCTATGCCTAATATTTAAAGACAGATAATGCCCACCCCAAGAGAAGAATGTTAGCAGTATCTTAAGCCAAATGAAGCAGGCCACTAGCTTCAATATGTATATCTGTATCTATAGATATAGATATAGATATAGATATAGATATAGATATAGATATAGATATACCNNNNATAGATATAGATATAGATATAGATATAGATATAGATATAGATATAGATATACCTCCTGATTCTTAACATAGGCCTATTTTTGTCCTCACTCTAGAATTTGGTTGGGCAGCCTGTTCTACCTGCTTAGTGGTTGCCCTGATTTTTCTGAGGTGCTGTATATTTGCAGATTCCATTCATCTTGGATCTCAATGCCTCTGAAAATCATGAGGCCATGAACACTCAAATGATAAGCAAACTGAGAAGGTAGCACTGGCAAATGAACACTAGATAAAACAGAATTCTGTGTTAACATTCGAGGCACAAGGACACGGGGAGGGTACCCATTTATTGAAAGAAGTATGTAGTTCAGCTGTAACACTTAGCAGCATGAAAAAGTGCTTTACAAGCAAGATGTTTCCCGAAACAAAAGCAGAGAGCAAAGAACTTACTGTGTTAAGTCAGGTAACTCTTTATTGCTTGGTCCAAGGGAGGCTTAGACTCCTTATGAGGAAAACTTTCTATTTAGGAGCATAGTTTAGTGGTGAACGTGGCAGAGTTAGGTTAAATCTTGGGCTCGATGATCTTAGAGGTCTTTTCCAGCTTTAATGACGCTATGATCCTATATAGACACCTCACACAGCAGCAGCTGCACAACAAATGACCTGATCTTCCCATTCACGTGCTTGAGGTGTCTTTTATTCCTGTTTCCTGTCAGCCAGCTACTGGAAAACAAAGCCAACTCAGAGTCAGGCAGAAAAGCAGATGAAAACAACCAATAACAAATGTACTGGGAATTAATGTTTTCTCATGTTGCACATAGGAGCTGCCTGTTCGATATGTGTGTGGAAGGAGATGAGGTTGCTACCTTGTGTCGCAGTCTGGAGGAATATGTGCTGGCTTGTCAGCAGCAAGAAGTCAGCATGGATGGCTGGAGGCAGCAGACAGACTGTGGTAAGCATAGGAAGAAACAGAAAGTAGGGATTCTACCTACAGGACTCTCAAAATCTGAGGTTTAACCTTTTTCCTAAATCAAATCTTCTCAGGGAGTAAAAACGTGTTGATTCACACTTCACTCACTCTTCACAGTTAAGCCCACATGTTTTCCTGGCCTCTCTTCTGAGAGTGTCCTATGCTGACTTTTGCATTTAAACCCCAGCTTAGGAAATTAGAGCTGTCAGCTCCCTGTCATCAGAAGTTCTGTGAGTGAAAAGATGTCCCCATTCCCAATGGGACAAAAAGTTTAAATTTTGGAGACCATCACAAGGTACAAATCTGAAGGCAAAACATTTAATTTCAATCTCTTTTTAAATCTACAAAATATACTAATTATCTTTCTTGTCTGTGAAATTTCAAGACTAAAAAAGAAAGATTTGACTGAAAACTCAAAACTTTTCAGACTAAAAAAGATGCTTAAATAAGACTTAAAATCATCTCAAGCATATTTTTCCTCATTTTTTTTTAAGTTTGGAAATTCATCAAACCATATCTTCCCTATGTCTGCTACGGTTAGGTAACTTTGTATTTCTGGTGAAATACAGTTCCCAAAGCTGTGGAACAGCTCTGGCACTTCAGGGATGGCAATCCTGAACATGTGAGAAGTTGTTTTGAGATCAGTGTATAGCAGGAATGAGAGCAGAACATACAAATAGCTTTGATGATGCACTTCCTGACTTTGGAGTGCTTTACTGACAACTTCAGTACTATTATATATGTATGCACATCTCTGTGTGTATGTATTTATCATATTGCCTCCTACAAAATGGATCAGAAAGGGAATTCTGTAAGTAACTAACACACAGCAGCCTGGTATAACTGGACTCTTTATTTTTACAGGCATATCATGTCCTGCCAACAGCAAGTACAGCTCATGCATGTCTGCATGCCCAGCATCCTGCAACGACTTGACCAGCCCCTCTGAGTGTGAATCACCCTGTGTTGAAGGCTGTGAATGTCTCCCTGGTTATGTTCTTAGTGGCTTTGACTGTGTGCCTTACAAACAGTGTGGCTGCACATACCTTAACAAATACTATGAGGTACGGTCTCTCTATGGGTCAGACAGCTCCCACCACACTAAACAGTATTTTCTCTTGTTATTTTGACCATCTCCTCATAATCCTCAGCATGTAATTTTGCAGTAGAAACATTAGAAACGAAGAGCAATTGTTTAATAAAATTCTGGTTTCTGGAGAAAGGGAAGAGAGGTCAAGATCTCTTGGTGTCCCTCTGAAACTCTGCCTGCCAGTCCAAGGCAGACACTTGGAGAAATTATGTGATTAAATTCATGCTAATTCTTGACCTTTATTACAATTAAGTTTACAACACACCAGTTACAGAAAAATTTTGTGTGTCACTGTGGCCTCGCTCCTCTCAGTGAAGAGTGGTATAGGCAGGGTTGGGAGTCTGGAGAGTTGGATAGGACATGAAGAGAGCCCTGAGCAAAGCTGAATTCTGAGGAGGATCCTCCATTGTCACTGCAGCATAAAACAGCTCCATTGTCTCACAGCTTTCTGGTTAACCAGAGATTTGGTACAGAGAAAGGCCTAAACCACTTTTAACAGGTGGGACTTTTAAGAAAAATGCCAGATAGCACTTTCACATTGCCTTGGAGGTATGATGTGATTCGTCTGCCACTCATCTCCAGCAACAGTTGCCCATTTTTGGTTACATGTACCCTGCCTGGGGCTAGGATCTCATGCCCCAAACTCTTCTTTTGCTTTCTTTATTGGGCCATCCTTGGGTTTCAAAGACCTCCATTAGTTAGCTGCTTGCTTTCTTTTTGTTTTACAAACTACTTTAAAAAACCCCAATCTGCCCTATTGCCGATCATCAGGAAAGCATTGGAGAGAGTATAATGAGGATTTCAGTGCTACATTCATGCTTTTTCTGGCTGATATTATTTGATTTTTTTTAACATCTAACATCTAACGCCTGGTCTTCCAGATTGGAGAAATATTCACCACTGATGACTGCTCTCAGAAATGCCAGTGCACAGAAAGCTCCACTGTTTTCTGCCTTGACGAAGTGTGTGGGTCTGGTGAAATCTGTGGCATTTCAAACTACAGTCGTGGATGCTACAGGAGTGAGTTAACCAATATCACATTGTCTTTGATGCTATGAAGTCTTGACTAACTTTAAAGGGCATCACTGGGTTAAGGATAGTTGCAAGAGAGAGTGTACAGAAGAAAACCATGCAAGGGATCTTGCTCTGATGTTTCACTGGAGAAACAGTGTTTCTTTCCCTTATATGTGTTGTCAGATATAAGAAACGTACTAAAATACAGGGAATGTGCAGCATTAGGAGTCAGTCTAATCTAAGCAAGAACAATTCTCTTCAGGGTTGAATTATCTGAGAGTCAAGTGTCTCTTTTTTTCCCAGGTGGTCCATGTATGCCAAATCCTTGTAAGAATGATGGCATTTGCTCTGAAACTTCCAACAGCACCTCCCTCCACTCCTGTGAATGTTCAGAACTCTACACAGGACCAAACTGTGAGGCTGAAAGAATAGGTAATAAAACTATTCTGGATTTCCCTGTCTGTATTAAA
>JANPWX010016917.1:3984-27292 GCA_024734555.1 Trochalopteron elliotii
AAAAAACCGGGAATGGTGGGAATAGGAATGGTGGGAATCATGACAATGGCAGCGGGAGAGAGACCGAGAGCAGCGAGATCGCCCGGCGCTGGCGGGGCTGGGTGTGCTGGGGCCGCCTCGGGGTTGCTGCCAGAGGCTGGAATTGAGGGAATGGGAGCGGTGGGAATTTGGGATTTGGGAATTCGGGCTGGGAATGCTGGAATATGGGCGGGAATACGGGATATGGGCTGGGGGAATGTGGGGTGCAGGAATAAGGGCTCTGGGATTCCAGAATATGGGCTCTGGAATTCCTGGAATTCCCTGAGGGTTTTCCCGGGATTCTGAGGATTTTCCTGGATTTCTGCAGATTTTTCCTGTGATTCTGAGGATTTTCCTAGAATTCTGCAGAATTTTCCCGAGAATCTGAGGATTTTCTTGGGAATTCCAGGATTTTTCTGGGAATGCCAGGATTTTTCTGGGATTCTGAGGATTTTTCCTGGGAATCAGAGGGTTTTTCTGGGAATCTGAGGTTTTGCCTTGGAATCCAAGGATTCTCCTGGGAATCTGAGGATTTTCCTGGGAATTGCAGGATTTTCCTGGAATTCTGAGGGTTTTCCTGGGAATGACAGGATTTCCCAGGAAAAGCTCCTTCTGGGCCTGCTCCAACTCCATTTTTCCTGGTTTTCCCTGCAGGAATCCCAAGAGGAATCTGTAAATCCCAGGATTTCTGCCCCTGGAATCTTGGAATGTGTTAGAATTCCAGGAATTCCCTTTCCCTAAGGTAAGAGTGGAACCTCTTTTCCCCATTCCTGTTTATTCTTGGCTCTGTTGGGATCCCTGGAGTTCATATCCCACATTTCTCTGATTCCCAGGAATGCTGGATCATTGAAGGGGCACCATTCCCATCCAGGAAATCCCAAATCTTCCTCCTGATCCCATTTTTCCATATTTTCCCAGGAATATTCCACCATGCACTGCCTGGCCCAAGCACCATTCCCATCCCTGATTCCTCTCCTGATCCCGTTTTTCCATGTTTTTCCCTGTTTGCTTTCCCCAGGAATGCAGCACCATGTGCTGCCTGGCCCGAGCACCATTCCCATCCAAAACATCCCAAATCCCTGTCCTGATCCTGTTTTTCCATGTTTTTCCAGGAATGCTGCCTGGCCTGGGTACCATTCCCATCCAGGACATCCCAAATCTCTCTCCTGATCCCATTTTTTCACGTTTTTCCCTGTTTTTCCCTGTCTGTTTGTTTCCCCAGAAATGCAGCACCATGCGCTGCCTGCATTCTGACCTGGAACTTCCCAAATCTCTCTCCTGATCCCATTTTTCTGTGTTTTTCTATATTTTTTTCCATGTTTTCCCATGTTTTCCCAGGAATGCTGTACCATGCACTGCCTGTATTCTGATCTGGAATATTCCAAATTTCTCTCCTGATCCTGTTTTTCCCTGTTTTTCTCAGAAATATTCCACCACACACTGCTTTGATTCCCATCCAGAGCATCCCAGATTTCTCTCCTGATCCTGTTTTCCCATGTTCTTCCACGTTTTTCCCTGTTTTTTTTTCCCAGGAATGCACCACCATACGCTGCCTGGCCCAAGCACCGTTCCCATCCCAAATCTCTGTCCTGATCCCGTTTTTCCATGTCTTCCCAGGAATGCTGCCTGGCCCGGGTGACATTCCCGTCCAGAACATCCCAAATCTCTCTCCTGATCCCATTTTTCCATGTTTTTCCATGCTTTTCCCAGCAATATTCCACCACATGGTTCCTCCATTCCCACCCAAGAACATCCCAAATCTCTCTCCTGATCCCGTTTTTCCCAGGAACGTTCCACCACGCACTGCCTGGCCCGGGTGCCGTTCCCATCCAGAACATCCCAGATCTCTCTCCTGATCCCATTTTTCCCTGTTTTGTCCCTGTATTTTCCCCAGGAATGCAGCACCATGCGCTGCCTGGCCCGCCTCAGCTCCAAGGCTCTGCTGGTGCTCTGCTCCCTGCTGGCCCTGCTCTCGCTGCTGCTCTGGACCCGCTGCTCCCACCACCACCAGCATCAGCAGCATTCCCAAATCCCAGCAAACCCCCCGGAACGCCGAGGGATCCCCGAGAGCGAGGAGGCCTCGCCCCAGGAGCCGCCAAGAATTCCAGGAATTCCCGGGAAAACGGCGCCCAAGTACGAGGAGATCGATTGCATCATCAACGAGGAGCAGACGGTGAAGGGGCGGCGCGAGGGCAGCGAGGTGTTCCTGCCCTTCAGCTGGGTGGAGAAATACTTCCAGGTGGGGAAAAACAAGGTTCATTTCCTTGGGAAATCTTCAGGAAATAGGTTTAATTAAAAAAAAAAAAAATAATTTTTTTTTTAAAATTTAACATTTTAATTTTTTTTTAATTCTTTAAATTTTAATTTTGAATTTTTAATTTTTTAGTTTAAAGAAGTTAGGAATAGGTTTAATTGAAAAAAAAAAGGCAGTCAGGAGGTGGAAAATCAAGCAAATGAACAGCCGGGTGACTTGGCGTTTAGCTAAATAAATTTCAGCTAAATTATATTATGTTTTAGCTAAATAAATAAGTTTCAGAGGCATTTTTAAAATACTTTTTCTATTGCATAAATTCGTTGCATATTCATACATTATCATGCATATTCAAACTTTTTCAGAATTTGGTTTCTATATTCTAGGAACCAGAATATATTCCAGAACTACATTTCTAGATATATATCTAGAATTCACCTAGAACTATATAGTTCTAGCAGAAAACACTTCAGCAGAAAATATTCTAGAACTCTATATATGTTCTAGAACTATATATAGTCTAGAATATACAGTATTCTAGAACTGTATATTCTGGAACTGTATATAGTTTCAGCAGAAAATATTCTAGAACTATTAACAATAAATATATTCTAGATATTCTATAAGATATTCTAGACATTTTGTATATTCTAATAGCTATTCTAGATATTCTATAAATTACAAAAAATATTCTAGAACTATAAACACACTAAACAAGTTTAGCATAGCTTCTCTTTAGGTCTGCTTTTTTAGAGTGTGGCTGTTTTTTGGCTGTCTTCATTATTAATTATGATCATTCATTATTATTCATTATTGTTCATTAATATTTCTAGCTTAGATCTTGATTTTTACTTTTTACAAGCAGTCAGTGTTGATGGTTGGCATGTCAGCAGCAGAGTCGTCATCATATTGTTATAATGACATATTACATGATTGGCTTTTGCAAATATTACATGTTATTATATGTTCATGTATGTTATTATATGAATATTATATTATGATGTTAGATAGTTACACTGTATTAATACAGTCTCTTTTACTAGTGTGATAAATAGAGTTTTTAGGCTATAGCATTTGCTTTTTGTAACTGGTTTAAAGAACAGTAGGTGAGGCAATTAAGAAAATTCCTCACATCAGTCCTATCTGGTTAGAGATAACAGGAAGGACACAGAAAAACTTCAGAAGGAAGAATTTATTTATTTATTCCCTCCTTATCAAGGGATTTATGACTTTGTGGAGCCACTGGAAGGATTTAATTTGCACGAAAGAATGGTGGGGGGGAGAAAAGTCAAAATTAAACAGAAACACTTAAAAGAAATGTTTCACTCATGTCTGAAATTTATGAATATGCAATAATATGACATTTAAAGGATGTTTAACGGAAGGATCCTTTGTTAGCCAGGATGCCTTGGTTGGAGTGCCAGGCACACAAAGGTCTGTAAACTTTTTGCTTTATATGTCTCTTATTGTCTTACTTTTTATTATTAAACTTCTAAAATTTTAACAGAAGTGTTAAAAACAATTCTGTTTTTCACGATGTGTTTGCTGGATTAGTTATTTTAACTAAATAAGTAACAGACTGTCCAATTACCAGCATAAACTAAATATATCAGCTATGTCATTATTATATCGAGGTTTTGCTAATAGAAATAAAAACTATAGTTTTACACCAAAGTTATCATACATAGAGCATTCACCTTGATATTTACAAGAAGCTGACTTTATGATGTGAATTTCTGGCCCAGGTTTACGGGAGGATCTCCCAGTCTGACGGGAATGAGAGGTTTGAGTTCTCCCACAGTTATTCCAAGGTCTACGCCCAGCGCGCTCCGTACCGGCCCGACGGCGTCTTCATGTCCTTCGAGGGCTACAACGTGGAGCTCAGGGACAGGGTCAAGTGCATCAGTGGAGTGGAAGGTGTGGAGAAGAGGATTCCTGGGAATTTTGGGGGGTTTGGATGATCCTTAAAATGTGCTGGAAGTAGGAAGTGAGGTGGATGTTCTGGTGGGAATGCGGGAATGGAGGAATGGGGGGATGTGGGAATGCGGGAATGGTGACAGGGTCAAGTGCATCAGCGGTGTGGAAGGTGGGAGGCAGGGAAATCCTGGGAATTTTTGGGGTTGGGATGATCCTTACAATGTGCTGGAAGTGTGAAGTGAGCTGGATGTTCTGGTGGGAATGTGGGAATGGAGGTGGCAACAGGGTCAAGTGCACCAGTGACATGGAAGGTGGGAGGTAGAGGATTCCCAGGAATTTTTGGGATTGGGATGATCCTTAAAATGTGATGGAAATGCTTCTTAAAATACTTCAGAAGTGGGTTTAGTGATGGGAATGTGGGAACTGGGGGAATGTGGGAGGCGACAGGGTCAAGTGTGTCAGTGGTGTGGAAGGTGGGGTTTGCTGGGAAACAGAGGATTCCTGAGAATTTTTGGGGTTGGAATGATCCTGAAAATCTGAAAGTGCAAAGTGATCTGGATTTGGTGCTGGGAATGTGGGAAGGGAAATCTCAAGTCTTGGGATTGGCATGATCCTGAAAATCTGCTTGAAGGGCTCTTTAAAATGTGCTGGAAGTGGAAAGTGACCCGGATTTGGTGCTGGGAATGGGGGAATGTGGGAATGGGATTTTGTGGTGGCACCTCCAAACTTGGGATCATCAAGGATGAGTTGGGTGGGACAGGACACAGGGAATGGCTCCCAGTGGATGGGATGGGATTTTGGGAAGGAATTACAGGCTGGGCTGGAATTCCCAGAGAAGCTGTGGCTGCCCCTGGATCCCAGGAATGTCCAAGGCCAGCTTGGAGCAGCCTGGGATCCTGGAAGATCCCTGCCCTTGGAAGGGCTGGAATGGGATGGGATTTAAGTTCCCTTGCACCCAACCCATTCCATGACTCCCTAAAAGCTGGGAAGACACAACAGGAATTCCTCTGCCAGCTAAAACCACGGAATTCTGGATTTTATGGCCCAAATCCCTTCCTTCCCAAAGACTTCCCTGTACCAGCACCACCCCCAACCCCATTGATGGATCTCCTGGAATTTCTGGGGCACTGAGTAGGAATTTTCCCCTCATCCCAACGCCTTTTCCACATGTTTTTGGGTTTTTTTCCAGGAGTTCCTCTCTCCACGCAGTGGGGCCCTCAGGGCTACTTCTACCCCATCCAGATTGCCCAGTATGGGTTGAGCCACTACAGCAAGAACCTGACGGAGAAACCGCCCCACGTGGAGGTGTACGAGACCGGGGGGGACGGGAACGCCGGGAGCGGGGAGTGGACTGTGCCCAAGGGCTGCTCCCTCACCACCGTCTGGGACAAGGCCCGGCTCACCGGGGTCAAGCAGTTCTCCTGCCCAGGTGGGTGGTGGGAATTGTGTGCTGGAGCAGGGAGGGGGAATTGTTGGGTACTGTTGTGTTTTGGTTGGCCTTTGTTCCCAGTCCTTCATTCCAGGCCTTTTTTCCCAGTCCTTCATTCCCCATCCCCCTTTTGCCGCCCTTCATTCCCCATCCTTTTCATTCCCAATCCTTTTCGTTTCTTATCCTTCATTCCCTGACCTTTTTTCATTCTTCATCCTTTCCCCATCATTTTCATTCCCCATCCTTTTATTTAGTTCTCAGTCCTTTATTCCCAGTCCCTCATTCCCAATCCTTCATTCTCTATTCTTCATTCTCTGTCCCCTTCATTCTCCATTCTTTCCCCACCTTTCATTCCCCATTCTTTTCATTCCTTGTCCTTCATTCCCAGTCCTTCATCCCCAATCCTTCATTCCCAGTCTTTCATTCCTTATCCTTAATTTCCAGTCCTTCATTTCCCATCCTCTTCATTCCCAGTCCTTCATTCCCCACCTCTCTTTCCCCACCCTTCATTCCCCATCCTTTTCATTCCCCATAATTTTCCTTCCCAGTCCTTCCTTCCCAATTCGTCATTCTCTGTCCCCTTCATTCCCCATCCTTTTCATTCCCCATCCTTTTCATTCCCAGTCCATCATTCCCAGTCCTTCATTCCCCACCTCTCTTTCCCCACCCTTCATTCCCCATCCTTTTCATTCCCAGTTCTTCATTGCCAGTTCTTCCTTCTTCTTCATTTTCAGTCCTTCATTCCCAATTCTTCATTCCTAGTCCTTCATTCCCTGTCCTTTTTATTCCCCATCCCTCATTCCCAGTCCTTCATTGCCCACCCTTTTCATTCCCAGTCCTTCATTCCCAGTTCTTTATTCCTAATTCTTCATTAGCAGTCCCTCATCCCCAGTCCTTCATCCCCCACTCTCTTCATTCACAGTCCATCGTTCCTTAGCCTTCACTCCAAATCCAATCAGCTGAAACAGCCCAGAAATGTCGATTTACTGAAGGCCTCCCCTAAAACCTTTGGGAATCCCTCCTGGGAGTGGGGCCTCACCTCCAGAATCCACCCCAAACCTTTGGAAAAACGGGAATATTTCTGTTCTTATGGAGCCTTTTTCCCTGCAGAAAACTCGGAGGGCGTCTCCCTGGAGCTCAACAACGGCCGGGATTTCATCATCTCCTTCGACCTGAAGCTGCAGGGCAACGGCAGCGTGTCGGTGGTGCTGGAGACCACGGAGAGGAACCAGCTCTTCACCGTGCACTACGTGTCCACCACGCAGCTCATCGCCCTCAGGGACAGGGACATCTTCTACGGCATCGGGGCGCGCAGCAGCTGGAGCACCCTCACCCGGGACCTCCTCACGGACCTCCGTAAGGGAGTGGGGCTCTCCAACACCAAGGCGGTGAAGCAGACCAAGATCCTGCCCAAGAGGGTGCTGCGTTTGGTGGCCAAAGGCCGCGGCTTCCTTGACAACGTCACCATCTCAACCACGGCCCACATGGCCGCCTTCTTCGCCGCCAGCCGCTGGCTGCTGCGCAACCAGGACGAGCGCGGCGGCTGGCCCATCATGGTCACCAGGAAGCTGGGAGAAGGCTTCAGATCCTTGGATCCAGGCTGGTACTCCGCCATGGCTCAAGGCCAGGCCATGTCCACGCTGGTCAGGGCTTACCAGCTGACCAAGGAGCCGTCCTTCCTGAGCGCGGCGCTGAGGGCCACGGCGCCCTTCAAGCTGCCGGCGGAGCAGCGCGGCGTCAAGGCGGTCTTCATGGAGAGGCACGAGTGGTACGAGGAGTACCCCACCACGCCCAGCTCCTTCGTGCTCAACGGCTTCATGTACGCCCTGATCGGCCTCTACGACCTGAAGGAGACGGCGGGGGAGAAGCTGGGCAAGGAGGCCAGGCTGCTGTACGAGCGGGGCATGGCGTCGCTCAAGGCCATGCTGCCCCTCTTCGACACGGGCTCGGGCAGCGTCTACGACCTGCGGCACTTCATGCTGGGCACAGCGCCCAACCTGGCGCGCTGGGACTACCACACCACGCACATCAACCAGCTGCAGCTGCTGGGCTCCGTGGACGACTCGCCACTCTTCAAGGAGTTCGTCAAGAGGTGGAAGAGTTACCTGCGGGGAGGGCGGGCCAAGCACAACTGAGATGTTTCCCTCATCCTTCCCAGAGCGTTCCTGAAAAAAAAACAAACGGGGTTTGAAACAGCTCTGGGGAAGGTTTGGGATCGGGACGCCCCACGTGGAGGTTGAGGTTGGGTTTTGTTGGGATTGGTTTTTTCCCTTTTCCGAGGAAAAGGTTTGCAGAAGCCATAGAAGTCTTGGGAGCGTGGCCGCTGCCTGGAGAGCTCGTCCAGAGCCTCGAAAAACAGGATTTTTGTGTCCGTGTTGGAGCAGCTCCCGTGGGATCAGCGCCGTCCGCGGGAATCGCTCGGAGCCCGGGAGTGCAGAGTGTGGCTTTAAAAGGGGGGGTTTCCAAGGGATTCGCTTTTTCGGGATGAAGAATCCACAGTTGGGATTTTTTTGCTGGTTCTCTGCCTGGAGATCCTGGAGCTGGAGGGTTTTTTTCATGGAAAACGCGTGCCCGGCATCATGGAAGCACAACTGGGAAAGCTTGGAGCACACGGCCCTGGGTCACCAGCACCGGGGTCCCCTTGGAGTTGGGATTCCCCTTCCTGGTCACTGGAATTCCCTCGGAGCTGGGATCTCTTTTCCTGGTGTCCCCTCAGAGCTGGGATTCCCCTTCCTGGTCACTGGAATTCCCTCGGAGCTGGGATCCCTTTTCTGTGTTTTCTGTGAGATTTTGGGTTCCTTGGAGCTTTTTGGAATTGCTGAGCGGGACATGGAGCTCGTCTGGAGTCCCTCAGGAAATTGAAGAATTTGGGAATTTTCATTTTTTCTCCTGCTCCAGCCCATCCAGCATTTTCACAATTCTATCCCAGAGGTTTTTCCAGCTCTCCCTGGGCTGGAATTCCCAGAGAAGCTGTGGCTGCCTGTGGATCCCTGGAATGTCCAAGGCCAGGTTTGTGGGATTGTGGAAGGCCCCTATGGAATGGGATGAGCTTTAAGGTCCTTCCCACCAAAACCATTCCGTGATTCCACAATCCCACCTGCTGCCTGATCCCATGGATGGACTTCGGGAATTCCCACTGCTCCCATTCCATGTTGGAGCTCATCCCAATCCCAAAATCTGGGGCACAAGGACAACACCCATCTCCATCTTTTCAGTTGCTTTCAGTTTTTGAGGATTTTTCCTTCATTTCTCACCAATTTTGGAGCAACTTTTTCCTGACTTGAATCCACATGCTCCAGTCGGATCCATCCATCCCATGGATGGCAGAGGAGAAATTCCAATACCAAAGGTAGCAGAGAGGAATTCTTTCCATGCCCATGGAAACCCGATGGACACAAACCCACCCCAAACCCGGGACTCCTTCCCAAAATTCCCTCCTTCCCAAAAAATCCTCTCTCTCCTCCTCCAGTGTGTTCCTCCCATCGTTTTCCCAGTTGGAAAACCTGGAGAGGTTCTTTGGGTGCTGCTCCAGGATGGGTTTGGTGTTGCCTCACAGAGGCCAGAATTCCTCTTGGTTGGTTTTTTTTTGGGAATTGATGCTGATGGTGGGGTTGGAGCATGGCCAGTTTTCCTGCTCCGGAAGTGCTCGGAAACGTGGGATGGACATTCCAAGGTTGTCCCTCCTGTCCCACCTCCATCACCTTCTGGGGGCCTTGGACAGGTGGAGCTTCCAGGAATCCCCACCACAGGCTGCAATTCCATGGCCAACCCATGGGGAATTCCCGATACTCCTTAAATTCTGCTGTGCATTGGAAGAGGATCATTGGCCATGCCAGCAGTGCCCAAAACTTGATGGAATTCATTCCAGTTTGGCATCTTTTGGTTCATTTTCCATCTTCAAACTCCCAGAGATCTTTGGGACCAAGATCAGCTTCAATCCCAGGTGGAGCTCCCAGGAATCCCCACCAGAGGCTGCAATTCCATGGAGCATCCCTGGGGAATGCCCGATATTCCTTAAATTCCATTGTGCGTTGGAAGAGGATCCTCGGCCATGGAGCCAATCCCAAGAGCTTCTTGGAATCCATTCCAGTTCAGGATTTCTTTATTCATTTTCCATCTTCAAACTCCCAGAGATCTTTGGGACCAAGATCAGCTTTGATCCCAGATTTTCAGCCAGAGATCCGTTGACTCTTCCCATGGGATCCTCTCTATAGGGACACCCTTGGAAGTTTGGGATGGACATTCCAAGGTTGTCCTTCCATCCATCACCTTCTGGTGGCCTTGGACAGGTGGAGCTCCCAGCAGTCACCACCAGAGGCTGCAATTCCATGGAGAATCCATTGGGAATTCCCGATATTCCTTAAATTTCGTTGTGCATTGGAAGAAGATCCTCGGCCATGGAGCCAACCCTCAGAACTTCACGGAATCCATTCCAATTTGGGATCTCTTTGTTCATTTTCCATCTTCAAACTTTGGGACCAAGACCAGCTTTGATCCCAGATTTTCACCCGGAGATCCATTGGCTCTTCCCGTGGGATCCCCTCTCCGTGCCTCTGTCACCCCAACAACACAAGCACAACCCTCCCTGGAATCCCAACATTCCCTGGAATCCTGACATTCCCCATTCTCCTCCTCCTCCCTGGGCGTGGCTTGGCTGGGATTTTGGTTGGATTTCCCGGGATTTTTTTCCCGAGGATCCTGATGGAAAATATGCAATAATTTGTTTACAGGATGCTCTGGGCAGGGCGCTCTTTAAGCACAATGTGCACAGGATAGTTTTGTATTCCGCCCCTCCGGAATTTTTTTGTGGTGGGAAGAGGTTCTCCTACGTTTCTATGGGACATTGGGAATGCTTGGAAAGCTTTCTAAGACCAGGAAATAAATTTTTTTATCTAAGGAAAACAAACAAACAAACAAACCCTTGGGATGTCTCCGTTATTTGGGGGTTTTCCGGATGGTTTTTTTCCAAATATATTCCATATATTCCAAGTTTTTTGGGGTTTTTTTTTTGTGGCTTTGAGGTGTTGCATTTTTAAGGTGATTTTTTTTTTTTTTTTGGAAAAGTGGGAAAAAGTGGATTTTTCCCCCTAATTAAGGGTGTGGAGATGGAGGGAGGGTGCACAAGTGGTGGGTTCCTGGTGGGAATTAATTCCTGGGAAATTTCAGCTCGTTTGGAGTTTTTGGGGATTTGTTAAAGGAGGATTTGGATGGAGAGGTCACTGAAAATATCCCAATATTGGAAATGGGGAAACACAGTTCCAGGGAATCCCAGAATCCAGGAAATCCAGGGAATTCCCTTTCCAGGAATGCAGGGGGAACTGGAGAGGGATTGGGATCAGGGATGGGAGGGAATGGCTGGAAAAGGGAAGATTTAAATGGGATATTGGGAAGGAATTCACAGAATTCTGGAATTCCCAGAGAAACTGTGGCTGCCCCTGGATCCCGGGAATGTCCCTGGGATACGGAAAGGTATCCCTGCCCCTCCCACCCCAAATATTCCAGGATTTTCCCGAGTGATTCCCATTCCTTGGGATTGAACAGAGCCTTGGAGGGTCCCCGAAAGTGGGAATGGAATTCCAGAGCGTGTCCCAGTGCTGGCAGGACAGGGTTAATTTCCAGGAATTCCCAGGATTTTCTCGTGGGATTGAAGTTCGGGATGGAGCTGGGAATCCACCAGCCATGCCTGGCTCCCAATTCCTGAATAATTATTAATAATAACTATAATTATTTTATATTTCTATTTAATAATTATCTTTAATATTTATATTAATTAATTGTAATATATAATATTTATAATATAATAACTTGAAGATATTATATTACGCCTATATAATAAAGACTTATAATAAGTATTATAGATAATAATATAAGTATTATAATATTAATATTTAATGATTATAATTGTAATTATATTTAATATTTATATTCTCATTATTATTTATTTTAAATATAAATATTTATTTATTATTTAATGATTTTTAATATCAAATACTTACATTTAATAATTAATAATAGTAATTAATAGTGATCAGTAATAATTCATAATAAACGGAGCCTGCTCCTCCCTCTCCATCCCTCTGGAATCTCCCGCCCTCCAAACCTTGGGAGAGCCGTTCCCAGCGGAAAACTGCAGGGAAAGCAGCGGAATTTTGGGAAACAGAAGGGGAAACCCACCGGGCTGGGGGGGAATTATTCCCATCCCTCAGGGAATAGCCTGGAAATGAGCATCCCTGGGGAGGGCTGGAATTCCCGAACTCCGGGATTTTTTCCAGAGGCGCTGGCGGTGGGAGATGCCCTCGGAGGGTTGGGAATTGCTATATATATTTTTTTTTTCCTGCTTTTTTTCCACTTCCTCGCCGCTGGATCCGATCCCGGCCGCGTTTGGCCGCACTCATTTCCGGGTTCCTTCGGGAACCTTTTGGGAAACCGGGATCGATCCTCTCCCAAAATCTGGGAATTGTGGGATCATCCCGGTGAGCGCTTCCCTGTGGAGAAGCCGCGCCCGCCCGGCGGGGCCATGTGGGTTGTGTTTATTCCCGGTGAGTAATCCCGGGATTTGGAGGCAGCGCTGGAAAACTCCGCATCCAGCGGCGGCTCCCGAGCAGCGCCGTAAGTCCCGAGGGTTTTTTTTGTCCCCTCTCCGGTATTCCCAATTTTTCCCGCTGATCCCGAGGGGTCTGCACAGCGGCGGCTCCTGGGAAATTCGGGAATGTGGGAATGGGAATAGGAACGGGAAAGGCGCCGGGAGCGCTGGAACACCGCGAGCATTCCCGCCCCTCCCGCAGCTCCCGGTGCGGGGATCGCGGAATTCCCGGGAAGTTTCACTCGGGAGCGGGATGAGCTCTGGGATCCCCCCCAACCCCAAATCCCAAATCTGTGGGATGGAAAAGCTGCCGCTCCCGGTGGATCCCGGCGAATTCCAGCGGCAACAACAACTCCCACAAAGCCGCCCTTGTCCCGCCGGGAATGGTCCTGGCACGGCCCGCGCCGCTCCCGGAGTTTTTTTCCAGCGCCGCTCCCGGAGTTTTTTCCAGCGCCGCTCCCGCTCTCCTGGAGCCGCTGGAAAAAAGCGTTCAGGGCGCTGATTAGGAATTCCCGAATATTCCCGGCCGTGGAAAATTGCCGCTGGTGCTGGCACGGAGGGAGGGATGTGCCAGGAGGAGAGCCGTGCCAGGGGGAGGGATTTTCCATAGGGAAGGATATTCCATAGGGAAGGGAAGGGGGAAAAAGGAAAGGAAAAGGAAAAGGAAAAGGAAAAGGAAAAGGAAAAGGAAAAGGAAAAGGAAAGGAAAGGAAAGGAAAGGAAAGGAAAGGAAAGGAAAGGAAAGGAAAGCTGTACCATGAGGACGGTGACAAGGTGACAGGGCCGGGCTGCTGGCAGCGGGGAGGGTGACATTGGTGCCAGGTGGGGACATTTTGGTGCCAGGAGGGAACATTCCCCAGCGGAGCCCGGCACGGACCGGGAACTCCCGGGCTGGAGCTGCGTCTGCGGGGCCGAAACAGCCCCGAGGGGGATCGGGTGGGGCTGGGGGGAGAGCGGGGAGGAGGAGGAAAAGGAAGAAAGGGAGGAGGAGGAAGAAAGGGAGGAGGAGGAAGAAAGGGAGGAGGAGGAAGAAGCTGTTGCAGCCACCTGAGTGGAGCCGCAGCGCTGACAGAGGTGACTCGCAGAGGTCACAGTCCTGCCGTGACCCCATCCCAATCCCGATCCCAATCCCGATCCCGGCTGGGAAGAGCCCGAGGAGGAGGAGGAGGAGGAGGAGGAGATGGGGGGAGGAGGAGGAGGAGGAAGCAGCCCTGGCCCGGCCCCGGTGACTCATGTCACTCATTTTGCTCTGAAACCACAAATTCCTGCCTGAGGTTGGGCCTGGAGCCTCCTCCTGATTCCCGGAGCCACAGGGAACAGGGAATAGGGACAGGGAACTGGGAACAGGGAAAAAGGAATAGGGAATGGAATAGGGAACAGGGAAGGGATCCCTGCCCTGGGAATGGCTGGGCCAGGATGGATCCAGATGCTCCCAGCTTGGGGATCCCATCCAGGGGCTCTGTGTACAGCAGGATCCTGCACTGGGAGGAACCTCTGGAAAAGTTCAAGCCTTTGGAAACGCTCATGCCTCTGGAAGGACTCATTCCTTTCCCCTCTGAGAATCCCAGAATCTCAGAATCCCAGAATCCTAGAATTCCAAAATCCCAGAATCCCGGATCAGAAGGGCCCTTAAGACTCATCTCATTCCAGCCACAGGCAGGGACCATTCCATGAACAGATTCCAGCCTGGCCTTGGACATTCCAGGGATCCAGGGGCAGCCACAGCTTCTCTGTGAAATTCCACCTCAGCCAGGAATTCCTTCCCAATGTCCCATCCAGCCCTGGGCAGCCATTCCCTGTCTCCTGTCCCTCCATCGCTTATCCCAAATCCCTCTCCTGTGAGGGGCTCCAAGCTGTCCCTGGAGCCTTCTCTCCATTCAAGTCCCATTTCCACCATTTTTTCCCCTGGAAAACCCCAGGAATTCCGTGGGATCTGGGGGCTGCAGACTCCCTGGAGCTCCTCGGTGCTTCCAGAGCCCTGGGAAGTTCCCGATTCCCGTCTAATCTTTAACCGGAGGCGTTTCCAGCTGGGTTTTGTTGGTTAATTTTTCCCTTCCCTCTCCAGCCCTTCCCAGCGTTCCAGGGATTTTCCTGGTGCTGCCTTACACCGGAGCTGGCAGAGGTAGAGCCTAGGATGGGAGGGAATTCCAGAGGGTGGGAAAGGGGGTGCTTTGGGAATGGCTCCGTGGCACATCCAAAGGCTGGATCCCAGTGGGAAGGTGGGATAGCTGGAATGACAGCCCAGGAATCCCAGGAATCCAGAACCTTGGATTACTCTGGATTTTGGTGGGATCCAGCTGAGGCAGGAGCTCCCTTCCTGCTTTTCCTGCTCCACTGGCAGGAGGGATCAGGGATTTTTCCCTTGATTTCCCAGACCAGAGGCGGCGCTGACGCCAGGATCGGGTAAGAGCTGGGACGGGATTTTCCATGGGAATGGGAAAGGGGATCTGCTGGGATCCTCCTGCTTCCCGAGGGACCTTCCCGAGGTGATCCCGAGGTGATCCCACATCCCTCTGGACCTGCTGGAATCCCTGTCCCTGTGGGAAGTGGGATCAGCCTTCTCCCGCTGCTCCTTTGGGATCCCGTCCCACGGGAGCCCACTGGGATCCAATTCCCTTTGGGATTTGGGATTGGACATGGTGCTGCATCCTGGGAATTCTCATCCCCTCCAGGCTGTCCTGATCCCACGGGATGTGGCCAGGAGGAGTTTGAGGAGCCATTCCATGGGAAGCTGAGCTGGAAAATCCCCGGGATCCGGAGCCGACCATGCTGAGCCCCAAAGCCCGGCTGCTCCACGCCCACCAAGTGCCCGAGGTCAGCGGGAATTCCCTCCCTGATCCCCAGGATTGGCGGGATTTGGGATGGGATGGACAGGAACAGCATGGGGGTCACCCCGAGGGCGCCACAGCTGTGTCCTGACTCTGGAATTCTGAGGATCCTCCCAATCCTTTCCCAATTCCATTCCCATTTCTCCATTCCCATTTCCATTTCCATTCCTATCTCCGTTCCCATCCCCATTCCCATCCCCATTCCCATCCCCATTATCCCATCCCCATTCCCATCCCCATTCCTATCCCCATTATCCCATCCCCATTCCCAATTCCATCCCCATTATCCCATTTCTATTCCCATTGTCCCATCCCCATTCCCATTCCTAATCCCATTCCTCCCATTCCCACCCCCATCTCATTCCCATTCCCATTATCCCATTCCTCCATCCCCATTCCCATATTTCCCATTCCCATATTTCCCATCCCCATATTCTTATTCCCATATTCCCATTCCCCCATTGCCATCCCCACCCCCATTTCCATTATCCCATTCCCATTATCCCATTCCCTCTCCATTCCCATTATCCCATTCCCATTATCCCATTCCCATTATCCCATTCTCATTATCCCATTCCCATCCCCATTATCCCATCCTCCCATTATCCCATTATCCCATTATCCCATTATCCCATATTCCCATTCCCAGATTTACCGGGAGCTGGGAATCCTCTCCGGGTACCGTCCCCCCCGGAGCTCGGTCACCCAGTGCCTGCTCAGCATCTTCCACATGAACAACGAGACCCTCAACATCTGGACACACCTGGTGCCCGCTGGGTGAGTGCCCCTGGGACACCTGGGACACACCTGGCAACAGCTGGGCACACCTGGAGGAAGCTGGGGACACCTGGGGCCACACCTGAGGACACACCTGGGGACACACCTGGGGACACACCTGGGGACACACCTGGGGACACACCTGAGGACACACCTAGGGACACACCTGGGACACACCTAGGGACACCTGGGGACACCTGCCTGGGGCTGCCCTCAAGACACACCTGGGCAGACCTGGTGGGTTCCCCATAACATCTGGGCACACCTGGGTACACGTGGGACTGTCCTCAACACCTGGGCACACCTGGTGGGTGCCCTCAGCACCTGGGGGGTTCCCTTTAACACCTGGACACTCCTGGGCACACCTGGCGCCCACCTGGCTGTGCCCACGTCCGACACCCTCCCTCTCCCACCCCTCAGGTATCTGCTGTGGCTGTTGGTGTCTCACCTGCGGGGCTTTGGGGCGGATCCCGGGGCGGGGCCGTTCCTGCTGTACCTGGGCACGTGTGCCCTGTACCCGCTGGCCTCGGGGGTGGCCCATGCCCTGGGGGCGTTGGGCAGGGCCGGGCGGCACCGAGCCTACTGCTGTGACTATGCTGCACTTAGTGTGTATGGACTGGGTAAGGGTTTATGGGATTTGTGTGTGGGATTTAGGGAGTCTGAGGGTTTATGGGGTTTATGGGGTTTGGGGGCGCTGGGGGAGCCTGGGCAGCACCGCTCCTACTGCTGTGACTGTGCTGCACTCAGCCTCTATGGACCTGGTTAGTGTTTGTGGGATTTATGGGATTTTTGTGGTCTGGGGGTTTATGGGGTTTGGGGGGTTTGTGAGGTACTGCTGTGACTACGCTACGCTCAGTCACTATGGACTGGGTAAGGATTTATGGGGTTTGTTTGTGGGGTTTGGGGGGTTTATGGGGTTTATAGGGTTTGGGGGCGCTGGGCGGGGACGGGCAGAAACGAGCCTACTGCTGTGACTATGCTGAGCTCAGTGTGTATGGACTGGGTAAGGGTTTATGGGATTTGTGTGTGGGATTTATGGGGTCTGAGGGTTTATGGGGTTTATGGGGTTTGGAGGGTTTGTGAGGTACTGCTGTGACTACGCTACGCTCAGCCTCTATGGAGTGGGTCAGGGTCTATGGGGTTTATGGGATTTATGTGTGGGATTTATGGGGTCATGGGGGTTTATGGGGTGGGGGGGTTTCTGAGGTTTCTGGGTTTTGGGGGGGTTTGGGGATTCTGGCCAGGTGGCACCGTGCCTACTGCTGCGACTATGCTGCAGTCAGTGTGTATGGACTGGGTAAGGATCTATGGGATTTGTGGGGTCTGGGGAGTCTATGGGGTCATGGGGGTTTATGGGATTTATGGGGTTTGGGGGTGCTGGGGGGGGCCCGGGCGGCACCGTGCCTACTGCTGTGACTATGCTGCACTCAGTGTGTATAGACTGGGTAAGGATTTATGGGATTTATGGGGTTCATGGGGTTTGGGGGCCCTGGGGGCGCTGGGCAGGCCCGGGTGGCACCGAGCCTACTGCTGTGACTACACTGCACTCAGCACCTGTGGACTGGGTCAGGGTTTATGGGGTTTATGGGGTTTGGGGAGTTTATGGGGTTTGGGGGTGCTGGGGGGGCCCGAGTGGCACCGTGCCTACTGCTGTGACTACACTGCACTCAGCACCTGTGGACTGGGTCAGGGTTTGTGGGGTTTGGGGGGGGTTTTGCGAATTCCACCCAGGTTTATGGGGTTTTGAGAATTTAGCCCGGGTTTATGGGATACCAGGAATTTAGCCTAGGTTTGTGGGATATTGGGAATTTAGCCTGAGTTTATGGGATTGAGGGAATGTAGCCTGGGTTTGTGGGATTGCGGGAATTTAGCCCTAGGTTATGGGATTTGGGGAATTCTGGGGGACAAGGGGAGCTGGGATAGCCCGGGTTTATGGGATTTTGGGAATTTAGCCTGAATTTATGGGATTTGGGGAATTCTGGGGGGCGAGAAGAGCCCGGGTTCATGGGATTTTGGGAATTTCACCCGGGTTTATGGGATTTGGGGTATTTTGCCCAGGTTTATGGGATGCCACATCCAGAGGGGAGGTTTGGGGGAACTTCCCTTCTTCCTTTTTCTCGTCCCTGCACTCCAGAACTTGGGAATGTCCTGGAGCAGCTCCGGCCCCAAATAATTTGGGACAGCCCCGGCTGGGTGGGATTTGGAAAAACAGGAATGAGGAAAAATCCCGGATTTTACCCAACTGGAGGAGCCTCATTGGCAATTCCAGGATATTCTCCAGCCCCTCTGGAACACTCCCTGCTCTGGAGATTCTCGATGTTCTGGAGCTCAGAGCTGAGCCCGGGAGGGTGAGGAATTCCAAGGGAATTCCAGAGGAATTCTGGGATTTGGGAGCTGACAGGGCCCTGCTGTGTTCCCAGGCTCAGCGCTGGCGTATTCCGCCTACGCCTTCCCGCAGGAATGGCTCGGGAGCACATTCCATCGTTTCTACCTTCCCCTGGCCGTGCTCAACTCCGCCCTCAGCACCGGCCTCTCCTGCTATTCCAGGTGAATTCCAGGGATTTCGGGATGAGGGGTTTGGGCGCGGATTGGGAGATTGCGAAAGGGGAAAGAGGGAATTTTTCCGTTGGGAAATGTGGGGAATTCAGTGATGAAAATGTGGGATAACGGGAGGAGGTTGAATTTGGGGGGGTTCCGAAGGGGATTTATGGGATCCTGGAATTTGGGTTTGGATTGGGAGGGAACTTGGAGATGGTTCAGGTCTGATATCCTGGGTTCCTGGAGAACTGTGGAATTCCTGGTGTATTCCAGGTGGAATTCCCAGTGTATCCCATGTGGAATTCCCAGTGTATCCCAGTGTATCCCATGTGGAATTTCCAGTGTATCCCAGTATATCCCATGTGGAATTCCCGATGTTTCCCAGGTTTCTGGAGGCGGAGCGACCCCACCTGAGCAAAGCTTCCCGAACTTTGGCCTTTGTGTATCCCTACATTTTTGACAGCATCCCAGTTTTCTACAGGGTGAGTATCCCACAAAATCCCGGGAAATCTCAGCTGCCTCAGCCTGGAATTCTTTGGGAAAACTCAGGCCCAGCTCGGGGTTGGAAAGGAAAACAAACTCCGGCAGGAAAAGGCTCCTGGATATTTTTTCCTGCTCCGATTGCCGGCGGATTCCTCCCACTTCAAAGGGCTGGAAAATTCCTGCCCTGGGGAGCTGGGAGGGGCCTTTTCCAGGGATTGAACTGGAGTGGGGTGGGAATTTGGGGAGGGATGAGGACAGGCAGGACTGGGGATGAAGGGAGTGGGGAACTGGGAATGGCTGTGGATCCTTGGGATTGATGGAGCAATCCTGATTTTTTCCTGGGAAGCAGCGTTGGAGTGGGGGTGAGGGGAGTGGGGAACTGGGAATGGCTGGGGCTTCTTTGGGACGGATGGATGGATGGATGGATGGATGGATGGATGGATGGATGGATGGATGCAGGGATGCAGGGATGCAGGGATGGATGGATGCAGGGATGGATGGATGATGGATGGAGGGATGGAGGGATGGATGGATCCATGGATCCATGGATGGGTGGATGGAGGGAGGGAGGGAAGGATGGATGGATGGATCCATGGATGAATGGATGGAGGAATCCATGGATGGATGGATTGATGCATGGATGGAGGGATGGATGGATCCATGGATCGATGGATGGATGGATCACTCCTGTTTTTCCTGGCAGCTGTCCCGGTGTGTGTCCAGGGGCTGTTCCGAAGGTTCTCTCCCACTGCATTCCCGGCACAGCCTCTGCGCCCTCCTCACCTTCCTCAGCTTCACCTCCCACCTGCCTGAGCGCCTGGCGCCAGGGAGCTTCGACTTCATCGGTGAGCATTCCAGGGAATGGCGGGAATGAACCCAGGGAATGCCGGGAATAAAACCGAGGAATGGCGGGAATGAACCCAGGGAATCCAAGGAATGAATCACAGGGAACCTAGGGAATGAACCCAGGGAATGGTGGGAATGAACCCAAGGAATGCCGAGAATAAAAACAGGGAATGTCAGGAATGAACCCCAGGTAATCCCGGGAATGAACCCAGGGAATGCTGGGAATGAACCCGGGGAATCCAGGGAATGAACCCAGGGAATCCCAGGAATAAACCTCCCAGAGCCACAGGCATTCGGAATAGGAATTACGAGGAGGATAAAACCCCGGGAAGTGGGAATAGGAACTTGTAGCATGATAAAACTCCAGGAATCAGGAGCAGGAATTTGTAGGATAAATATTCCATGGATACCAGGTGCAGCAGGCTGAGCGTGATTTGATCCTGGAATCCTGGAATTCTGGGATGCTTTGGATGGGCAGGGCCACCTCCCATTATCTCAGAGCTCTCCAAGCCCATGGAGCATTCTGGGGATGAGGAACTCACCTGGCCTAGCCCAACACCCATGGAATTTCCATGGAATTTCCATGGAATTTCTGTGGAATTTCCGTGGAATTCTTGGAGTTTTCCATCGCAGGGCACAGCCACCAGGTTTTCCATGTCTGCGGGATCCTGGGAACACTCTTCCAGCTGGAAGCCGTCTCCATGGACATGGAGGAGCGGCGGGGCCGCCTCCCCCTTCCCTCTTCCCTGGAAAGCTTTGGATCCTTGGGAATGGGAGCAGCCGCAAGCCTGGCCATCCTCGGGATCTGCTTCCGCAGCCTCCGCCCAGACCATCATTCCCAGGAAAAATCCCACTAGAATTTCTGGGATTTCTGGGAGCAGCCCCATTCCAGAGGTGTCCGTGTGTGTTAAGGGGGAATTTGGTTGCCTGGAAATATTCCTTTGGGAATTTCCCCAGGGAAAAACTGCACTGGTTTTATGGGAAGGCTTCCTATCCTGCTGTTATCCGCAGGGAAAGCGTCAAATAATTGGGATTGGATCCCTGAAAAGGGAGGGAAGCGCTCCTGCATCCCAAAAAATCCGGGATCCTTCAGGTCTGCCTTGGGGAGAAATCCAGGGAATGTTGGCATCGCCAGCTGGGTGAAGCCAAGCACTCCCTAATTCCCATTTTCCCCTTTGGGAATTCCTTTGGAATTCCAAGCCTTATGCTAAGCCCAAGTGCCTGGAAATGTGGGATGGAGGGATTGGAATTTTTCCCTCCAGTTTTAATTCCCACTGTTTTTAATTATTATCCCGGAAAAGGGATTCCAGGAGAGCTTCAATCCCGCAGAAAAGCTCTTCCAGGATCTAATTCCAGGAAATCCTGAGAAGTTCATTCCTGTGGGAATTCCAAGTTTCTACATGGGGAATTGGAATTGGAATTAATTAATTGGGAATGAAGGAATTCCATCCTGTCCTGGGTATTCCCGGGCTGGATCCCGGGATTGGGGCCGGGAGAGCTCCTGAGTTTTGGGATCCTTTAGGAAAAGGTTTTTGATGTTTTCCTTGGATGAGGGATGGATGAGATTGGGATCCATGGGGAGAAAAGCAGGATTTGGGACAGCTCAAGGATTAAAAGCACCCTGGAATTTCGAATGAATTCCCAGGATTTTCTCTCTGTTGTTCCTTGCTTTCCTTCCCTCCTGCTCCTGGGTGTTGCAGGAAGAGCCTGGAGCTCTCAGCCTTTTCCAGGATCCAGGTTTTCCTCCTGGATTTTCCTGCAGGAAAACGCAGCACACTCTTTGTTCTTTGGGAATTTTTTTCCTGGATAATCTCACGGGTCTTCCATTAATTTCCTTTAATTGCCTTTGCCGAGGTCTGACTGCTGCACTTTGGGAGCTCCTGGAATTTGGGATAACACAATAAAATCTGGGATGAAGGGGTTAAATCCGGGATAAATCAATCCTTGGGAAAGCTGATGGGGATTTTCGGGATATTTATAAGCACTGGAGTTGTTTTTCTGATGGTTTTATTAAATTAATATAAATCACTGATTTTAATCTGCTTAATAATAAAAATATTCCTGGGAAAACGAATCCCTTTGGAGATCATTGCTGATAATTCCAGAGTTTATTTACTTTGGGAGCTGCCGTGAGCGGGGAGGAATCCAGCTGGGATTGAAGAGCCTGGAAAAATGTCAGGAATCATCCCAGGATTATTCCAGGTCATTCAACTTTTGAACTGAAATCCTCCCGTCCTCTCCAGGGCTGGGAATTTTGGGAAAACTGCACTTTCTAGGTGGGATGGAATGCCAGAATCCCATGGGATCCTCTGGCTGATCCTGTGGGATGGATGATGCTGGATCTTGGAGCAGCATAGGGAGAGGATTTTATTCCGTATTTTTACCAAAAATCTTTGGAATTTCCTCAATTCCCTTCCCAGGAGAAATGTAAACTCCGTGTCCAGGTATTCCAAGGAAAGAAACCAGGATATTTATTTGTGAAATGTTGATCCACAGCAAATCCCAGACAAATCCAGGAATTTGAGGATCAAATTCCTGCAAACCTCCTTCATCCCTCCTAAACCATGTGGATATGGAAAAGCTGGAAAAGAGCAGGAATTTCAGGCTCCTCCAGGTCATTTTATCCCTTTGTTTTAAAATATCCTTGAAGTGCATTGTGGAAACATTCAGGAATTTGGACTAAAAATGGGAATTCCCTGGAATTTAAAAGGAATTGAATCCCTCAGCCAAATTCCCCATTGGCATCCGTTCCCTTGGCAGGAAGTTTGCTTTTCCCTGGGCTTGTTCTGCTGGATTTTTCCCACGTCCCAACATCACATTTCCATGGTTATTTTCCACCACAGATCATTTCCCACAGGTTGGGGATTAACTCGTTTCCAGCAGGTTGGGACTTAATTTATTTTCCACATGTTGGGAATTAATTCCGACAGGTTGGGAATTAACTTTTTTCCAACAGGTTGGGAATTCACTCATTTCCATCAGGTTGGGAATTAATTCCAGCAAGTTGGGAATTAACTCATTTCCATCAGGGTGGGAATTCACTCATTTCCATCAGGTTGGGAATTAACTTTTTTCCAACAGGTTGGGAATTAAACTCATTTCCATCAAGTCAGGAATGAATTCCAACAGGTTGGGAATTAAAATAATTTCCATCAAGTGGGGAATGAATTCCAACAGGTTGGGAATTAACTCATTTCCAACAGGTTGAGAGTTCACTCATTTCCATCGGGTTGGGAATTAACTCATTTTCCACATGTTGGGGATTAATCCCAACAGGTTGGGATTTAACTCAATTTCCACAGGTTGGGAATTCACTCGTTTCCATTGGGTTGGGAATTAACAGAGTGACTGATTCACCTCCAGGCAGGCACACAGGGAAGCCCTGACTCTTCGAACGATCCGCATTCCACCTGTTTCCCCGAAAGATTGGAATTAGGGGAATAAAAATGGAAAAACACCCGGAAAAAAACCGGGATCACCCGGGGCCGGGATTCGAACCTGCGGCTTCACCCCAAGCTCCACCACCGCCACCAGCAGGGGGCGCCCCGCTCCCCGGACCCCGCCCCTCCGGCGTCTCCATGGTGACGCCGGGGCGGTGACGTCAGCGGAGCGGCGCGCGTTGATTGGTCGGATTTGAA